>JAHQCQ010044044.1:0-26785 GCA_023539305.1 Ilex asprella
AAAATATAATTTACAAAAATATTAAGTTACAAAAATATTCATTATTTCTAAATGAAGTTGTATATAACAAGCCCATCCAATATGCCCTCCCAACAGGCCCATAGGCCCATCTGTAGACCCGCCGAATAGGGCCTTAGGCCCGTGCCAACAGGCCCGCCCAATGAGTGGTGAGATGGGTTGTAGGTAGTCTACTCCTATCTGAAGTCTAACTCACCTGATAACTCATTCGGGGAAGAGCTTGGGCCTACCCTACCCAAACCCAACTTGAAAAAAAATTATAGGTCGGGCCGGGGACACCCTTAACTAGGGGTGTTCACCCTACCCTACGAGTAGGAAATATGTTCTTCCACATTCCTACCCGATACTTTGCGGAAGAATTTTTTCTTGGCCTACCCTACCCGACAACTTTAGTATTCCTACCCGCGTTCCTACCCGATTAATCGGATAGGAAGTCGGATAAATACTTTTGTAACTATTAATTTTTGGATCATTTTAACAATTTAATTAAATAACATCCATCAATTTAACAACACAATAAATCAATAACATTAAAATCAAAAACAATTACAGCAACAATTATAATAAAACACAAGAAAGTATGAACATCAATACACCATAATTGTTCTATAAATATAATAACAATTAATTTAAATTTAAATAATATGAAATACAAAATTAATGCGGGTAGGGTAGGGTAGGAATGCGAAAATAGATGGCTATTCCGCATTCCTACCCGATTTAATCGGAAGAACAAAAACTCTTCTGCATTCCTACCCGATTTTTGCGGCTAGCTGATTTTTAGGATAGGGTAGGGTCGGGTAGGGTAGGAACTTGCGGCCAGTCGGAAATTTGAACACCCCTACCCTTAACTGACTTACAGGGGGGGAATCTTAGTAAACGGGTCAGAGACTACAACCCCCATTCCTCCGATTCGAGCAAAGAGCACCCCTAAAGCCAGAAAGAAGACAAAGTACAAGATTCAACAGAGAAGGAATACAACTAGGATGGAAAGCAAGATAGAGGATTTTGGAAGGATTAGGGGATGTTGAAATAAGACAGTCCCTGGATTGCAGGGCAGAGATATGAAGAGCAAATATGTAGGAGGCGAGAGATATGGAATGATTGGTGGATGTTGAAATAAGATAGTCCCTGGATTGCCAAGGCAGAGATATGAAGAGCAAAGATATAGAAGGGGAGAGTAACATGGATATGAGTATATCTCAGTGGTTCTCTCAGGTCCCTAGTACTTACTCAATTGCGAACACTACTGATCTGGACTCAGAAAAGGCAGTGATGGTTGGCCTAGAACAACCACATGAGCGATGTTAATGATATCTTGGAACTGTCAAGGAGTAGGGCGACCCCGACAGTTTGTACCTTGCGAGGGTTGTTAAGCACTCATCGCCCAGAAATCATCTTCCTAATGGATACGAAGAATAAGATACAAAAGCTTCAAAGATTAAGAAGGTTTTTCAATTTTCCAAATTATGACTACTTGGAGTCGATAGGATTATCTTGAGGCTTGGCTTTATGGTGGACAACTGAGGTCAACCTATATGTTGATTTCAAGAATCGAAATATCATCCATGTTATTTGCTCAACTAGAATTTCTCAACAGAGTTGGCAAACATCATTTGTCTATGCAGACCCTGTGTGGGAAAAAGGGCAGATACTATGGCATAGTCTCAAAGGTCTAGCAGCACACATGGATACGACATGTTGATAGTAAGAGACTTTAATGTTATAGGTTCAGAATGGGAAAAGCAAAGGGGAAGGAACTTGGGTTTTAAGAAGGTTGTGGAACTACAAGAGCTTATCTCAGATTGTAAAGTAGTGAGTAAGGCAAGAATGGGCTCAGATCACAGTCTAGTCATCATCGACTTTGGTCTCGAAAAAAAAAAGAATTCCATATTGTTTCAAATTTGAGGCTATGTGGCTCAAAATGAGAGAATGCGAAGAAGTCCAGATCCTCAAGGAGTACAAAATGAAGGCAGAACTCCACATTACGCACCTGGCTGAGTCTTTCCAAATCCTCAAGGAGTACAAAATGAAGCTCAACCCTGCGAAATGTACGTTCGGGGTCTCGGCTGGGAAGTTCCTGGGCTTCATAGTTAACAACAGAGGAATTGAAGCCAACCCGGTGAAAGTTAAAGCAGTGCTAGATATGCAGCCACCATCCAACACCAGAGAGGTGCAACGCTTGACAGGCAGGATAGCTGCCCTGAGCCGTTTTGTCTCTAGGTCGAGCGATAAGTGCCAGCCATTCTTTCACATTTTGAAGAAGGCATTTCAGTGGGACACACAGTGCGAAGAAGCGTTCAAAGCATTGAAGAGATACCTGAGCTCACCACCGGTCTTGGTAAGTCCGTTGGAAGGAGAGGTCCTGACCCTCTACCTAGCTGTTTCGAATTTCTCAACTAGCGCAGCACTGGTTAGGGAGCGAGACAGAGCTCAGCATCCAGTCTACTACTGCAGCAGAGCTCTGAGGGGAGCAGAGGAGAGATACCCAAAGATGGAGAAACTTGTTCTAGCCCTGGTTACAACAGCTAGGAGACTCAGGCCCTATTTCCAGGCTCATACCATCGAAGTTCCAATAGATCAGCCGATGAGACAAGTGTTGCATAAGCCGGAATCTTCTGGAAGGCTGGTTAAGTGGGCAATAGAGCTCAGTGAGTTTGATATCAGGTATAAGCCAAGAATCGCCGTCAAAGGGCAGATTTTGGCGAAATTTATCGCAAAATTCACGGCAGTGGCATCAACAGAGATCACGGAGTTAGCCCCCGACCTCCCCATATGGAGGCTTTTAGTGGATGGAGCAGCTAATGCACAAGGAAGCGGTGCAGGTTTAATCCTGACCTCTCCAGATGGAATAGATGTCGAATATGCCATCAGGTTTGGGTTCAAGGCTTCAAATAACGAGGCTGAATATGAAGCTGTTATAGCCAGGCTTAATCTTGCTCACTCTATGGAAGCTGAACAGCTGGAGGTCTGCAACGATTCTCAACTAGTGGTAAAACAAATATAGGAGTCATATGAGGCCAGGGGAAAAAATGATCATTTACCTCAGAAAAGTACAATAATTGATTAAGAAGTTCTTGCAGGTTAAGGTCAGACACGTCCCCAGATCGGAAAATTCACGGGCAGATTCTTTGGCAAGACTAGCGACGGCCTCTCAGGAAAGCTTGGATAGGCTGATACCAGTGGAGCACCTTCCAGAGCCTTCAGTGAACATTCAGGAGGAAGAAATACTAACCATCTCAGCTCAGCCGAGTTGAATGGATCCCATCATGAAGTATCTGCAGAACAGAGCTTTACCTAGCGACCCCAAGGAGGCTTCCAAGCTAAAGTCCAGGTCAGCCAGGTTTTCTTTATTGCAGGGAAGTCTGTACAAGCGAGGCTTTTTAGCACCTCTTCTTAAGTGCGTGGGTGATGAAGATGCCAACTATATACTCAGAGAAGTGCATGAGGGAATCTGCGGTAATCACATCGGAGCGCGGGCCTTGGCAGGGAAGGCTTTAAGGCAGGGATACTATTGGCCCACCATGCTCAAGGATGCTACTGAATTGGTGAAGAGATGCAAGACTTGTCAGGAACACGCCAACATCTCCCACTGTCCACCTGAGCTATTGACTTCAGTGGTTAACCCATGGCCCTTTCAACAATGGGGGCTGGATATACTTGGACCCCTTCCCACTGGCGTGGGGCAGTGTAAGTTCGCTATTGTGGGGGTGGACTACTTCACTAAATTGGCAGAAGCTGAAGCCTTGGCAACAATAACCGAGCAAAAGGTACAAAACTTTATTTGAAAATCCATAATTTGCAGGTTCGGAGTTCCCAGGGCAATTGTATCTAACAACGAAAAGCAGTTTGACAACGCAAAGTTCAGAGGGTTTTGTGCCGAGCTTGGAATAAAGAACTATTTTTCAACTCCGGCACATCCCCAGTCCAATGGGCAAGCAGAAGTCACCATCAGAACCTTAAAGACTGCCCTGAGGACCAAGCTAGAAAACCTGAAAGGAAAGTGGGTAGAATGCCTCCCTGAAGTGTTATGGGCCTATAGGACCACCACTAGGTCGGCAACTCAGGAAACCCCTTTTTCTTTAGCTTTTGGAACCGAAGCAGTTGCACCAGTGGAGGTGGGGCTCCCTTCTCCTAGGGTTGAATTCTCCAATGCTGAGCATAATGATGAATCTCTCCTGCTGAACCTCGACCTCCTGGATGAGAAGAGAGACATAGCACAACGTCACACCCAAGACTACCTGAGGAAAACCGCAAGGTATTATGACCGAAGAGTCAAGCACAGAAGCTTTAAAGCCGGAAACTTGGTGCTTAAAAAGCTCCTACTTGCCAGAAAGGATCCCACTCATGGAAAGCTAGGACCAAATTGGGAAGGGCCATACATCATTTCTAGGGTAATCAGACCTGGGAATTACGAACTACAAACCGAGGAAGGAAGGATCCTACCTCACTCTTGGAATGTAGAGCACCTTAAAAAAAATTTTCAGTAAGTCTCCCTTGTAGCAAAAGAAATTTTTTTGATTCATGTAGTTGATTCAATAAAGCAGCAAATTTTTGATTCACATAGTTGTAGTTATCTAAACATTTCTAGAGCAATGAGCTCTAAAGTTCATGATATGGGCCATGTAGCCCGCAAAGGAAACTCCTCAGTTCCTAATATGAGCCACGACGCTCAGTAGAGCTTAAATAGCTCATTTATAGAGTCAAGTAGCTCACGCCAGAACTTAAATAGCTCATTTATAGAGCCTAGTAGCTCACGCCAGAGCTTAAATAGCTCATTCATAGAGCCAAGTAGCTCACGCCAAAGCCTAAATAGCACATTCATAGAGCCAAGTAGCTCACGCCAGAGCTTAAACAGCTCATCCATAGGGCCAAGAAGCTCGCGGGAGATCTAAAAGAGCTCGCCAATGGAGCCCAGTAGCTCACGATAAACTCACGTTTATAAATCGAGAAAGAGCCCAGTAGCTCATGATGAACTCACGTTTATAAATCAAAGAAGAGCCCAGTAGCTCATGATAAACTCTCGTTTACACGTGGAGAATCTCCTAAACAAGTAGAGCCTGCGGAGACTGAAATAAAAAGAATAACCAGGAAGCAGTGCTCACACATCTTCATCTTCCTCTACCTCGGGAACGATAGAAAAATCAAGAACATCCAACTTGAAGGGCCTGACCTTCCAGCACAAAAGGGGCTCAGACAAACTTCCAAACCTTCAGACAGAACGCAAAGAAAAAGAGGTCCAGTATAATACGCTGCAGCTCCTATTCGAGGGGTGAACCAAAACCTATAATAAGGAGGCCTATCAGACCACTGGCAACGCTAGCAGACGTGATTTATGCAATCATTCCCTAGCTAAGTCATACATATGACGAGCTGGTAAGAAGGTATAAGAAGGTACGCGGTGTTTGTTCTTGTCCTGATTAATCAAGTGAACTCGAGAATAACCTCCAATCTTAAGCCTTGATGAAGACCATAGATGCGTCAGCTCAAACCACTTTGAGTACTCTCCAAACCCCACGAGGGAGTTCGGAGGTAAAAACCCTGAAAGCTCTTTCGACTCGGTCAGATCACCTCCAAGAAGCTTGTAGATCTCCTTCAAGATCAAGGAAAGAACTAAGCATACATCGAGCTCGAGGGAGTCAAGGTCATAGAAGAAAGTTATGCAAAGTCCAGACGTTGGAACCACACAAAAAAAGATGCACCAAGGTCGTGATTAATGTCTTCAGGAGCATCCAAGTATGTTCAGTACTCGCCTAAAAGCAGACCACCCTCTGAGTGCAGCCAGATTTGCTTCAAGGAGAGCTCAGCACCCCTCAAAGCAAAAGGGGGCAAAGGAAGTATATCAAGCACATATGAAAGCAGATTTCAAAATCAAAAGTCCTCCCTAGGAGCAGAAATTACAAGAAGTATATTTCAACAAACAAATTACAACCAATTTCAACAAAAATTACAAAATCCTAAGCTTCCGGGGGAGGGGTGGACAGAAGATCCTGCAAAACAATAGATTCAGCCTCAGTAGAAGGGACAGAGTCCGGCAGCTCAGTAGAAGAAGTCCCTGAAGTCGTAGGAACTGGATTCTCAGAAACATTGGCCCCAGGAACTTCCACTCCATCTGTTTGCACATCTCGGGCAAGCGCCTCTTGCACGAGGTCAGCAGAGAAGGAAGCGACTTGGGGAATAGCTGGTTGAATGGGCGCCTCCAGGCTTGTATCTCCAGTAGGCAGAACCGAGGAGTCTTCCTCGACATCAGAACCAGATTCTTCCAGTTCCTCTTCAGTTGGAATAGAGAAGTTGAAGTCCAGATCTGGAAAGGTCTTGGAAGCTTTGCGCTTAAAAGCTAGCCATCCAGAAGCCCATTGGGTGGTGGCTTCATCCCTCAGCTCCACCACCTCTTTATCCTTCTGCCTGACCAGGTCTTTCTGCACCTGGAGCTCCTCGCAGAGTTTGCCATTTGCCTCGTTGAGGGCCAAATAATCCTGCACCATCCGCTTGAGGGAATTTTTGGTATCAGAAGCCTCTTGGTTGGCCTTGGCCCAAGCCCATGTTCTGAGCTCCAGCTCCTCCTTGATCATCCGCAGCTCATCTCGAGCTCTCTTCTCTCCCTCCTCAGCTCTGACCTTAGCAGATAAGGTATGCTTAAGGTCTGAAATGTCCTTCACCGTTTTCTCCTTAAGGCTTTGCTTCTGCAATTGGAGGCCCTCGTTCTCACGAGTCAGTTCGGTGACCTTAGTCTCGAAGGCTTTCAAAGCCCCAGACCTATGCTCGTGTAAACGAATCCGATGCAGTAAACCCTTCACATGGAGAGCCGTCTGAAAACATAGAGAAAGTCTGGTGAGAGTCATGAGGATATGATACAAAAAGAGGACAAGATCGAAGGAAAGTGCTAACACTCACAGCAGCCACTCCTTGAAGGGCTGAAACAATAGAGTCCTCAAGGGGTATTGAAGCAGCCTTTCGGACGTCAGACTCTGAAAAAATGGAAGAAACGGCTGTCCCGGCAAGGTCCACATTATCAAAGTAGGAGGTCTCATCCTCCTCCACCTCAGGTCTGCTCCCTCCCTCAACAGTCTTCCCGGAGGAGCTGTACTTGGCAGTGCTGGGTTGGAGGTGCGGGATCACCCCCAAGGCTTTCTCGGCCTCAAAGGAGAGTGGAGAAGCAGGGCCTTTTGCAAAATTAGGCTGAATCTCTGGAAGGGGAGGGATCAGCACGGCTGGAGGAGCATCAGATGAGGAAGCCGGAGCTCTAGTGCCTAAAGGAGAAGGGGATTCCCCCAATTTTTGGGACTTGGCTCGAGAAGCGAGACTGCTCCCAGCACCGATCTGAGCTTTCTGCTTGCTGCCTCTCCCCCTCTGCGACAGCTTTTCAATTTTGGCCTGGAGATCCTTGGGGACAAGCTTCATGGTGGAGGACCCTGAAAAATTCGAATAGAGTCAGCTAAATAAAAGCAAGGAAAATAAAGAAAAAGGAAGGAGAAGGAAAAGGTACCACCTTCTACACCTTCAGCACTCACAACAGAGATCGGAATAGCCAAGGTCACTGGAGGGGGCTCAGACCTAACTCAACCAAACGTCGAGAAATAATGAGGTCAGCGTACCTCTCAGGTCTAAGCTTTCCCAGCTTATCCAGTACCTTATGGTCTTGAGAGCTGAGCTCAAGTTTGGAACCTAATGGAAGAACGCACAAACCAAACAAGATTAGCAACTCATCGGTTCCAAATTAAAACTCGGTCAACTCTAGCCAAAAACTCACCCAAGTTTTCTGGTTCATTCCACCCCTTAGGGATACCAAGAGTATCTGTTTTTTCAGCGTAATTGAACTCCCAGTTGGTACCCCCAATGTAGAAGAAGTGTTTTTTCCATTTTTTATGTGAAGAAGGGAGGTCAGAAATAATCTTCCTAGCACCAGCACGCTTGAAAATGTATAAAAAACCCTCAGAAGAGGTCAGCTTGACATTGAAGAGTTCTGTGAGCAGAGGTAGACTAGGAACCCCAAGGTTATGTCTTACGAAATAAACGAGGAGTCCGACCAGAACGCCATAGAAATTAGGAAAGAGCTGGGAAGGACAGACATTGAAATGTTACAAAACACTTTTGACAAAAGGGTGTAGGGGAAACCGAAGGCCGTTCTCAAAGGCCGCAAGGAAAAAACAGGCCCTATCCTTGACCTCTTC
This sequence comes from Ilex asprella, assembly GCA_023539305.1. Taxonomy (NCBI): domain Eukaryota; kingdom Viridiplantae; phylum Streptophyta; class Magnoliopsida; order Aquifoliales; family Aquifoliaceae; genus Ilex; species Ilex asprella. Next base: position 8,190 of record JAHQCQ010044044.1, read on the forward strand.
GACGTAGTAGATAGAATTATCCGGACACCAGGGCTCGACTCCGGGAGGGAAACCATAACGAGCCTTATAGGCCCTCATCAAACCAGGTACCTCCTCACTAGGACCCTCGAGCCTGGCGTGCTTGTAGGCGGCCCCTAGGTACGAGGAGCTGTCAATAACCCCGATTCCACCTACCTTGCTTTTGCCTTTGTCAGGCTTAGGAGACAGGGGGGAAGACGTGGAGGGCGGCTCCTCGGTATCGACCGCAGAATCCACAGCCTCAACACCAGAAAAATTATCAATTTCCAAACCTACGTCCCCTAAGTCGGTATCTTCATCGACAGACCTATCCCCTAGGAGGGAGACAGAGGAACGGGTAGCTCCAGAAGAAGCAGACATGTTAGGGCAAGAAAAGGGAAGTTTGAAAGAGCGATAAAGGGGAGGAGGGTGTGTCAGACACTCTCTAACGATCCCAAGACTGGCACAACAACTTCCGAAAGCAAGAATTCGCACAATAGAATCTCAATCCACAAAATGAGGAAGGGACGATAAGCAAAAAATCCGATTCCAGAAATAGAAGAACCGAAAAGCCCAAAAATACAATAACCACCTCGAGTTTGAGGGATCCAGAACGAAAAAGTTAGAAATGGGGGTAAAGGGACGTACCTAATTTGGAAAGAACAACGAGCAACGGTCCGAAGCAGAAATTCAAAGAAGAGGGGTTACACGAAGCTTCAAATCGAACCTGAAAAACTCGAATCATGAGCAAGAAAGCGGAAAGCCACGGGCCAGAAAATTTGAGAATGAAAGGAGGAGGAAACCGAAGGCTGGAACAGAAGTTAAACAGTGAAAATGGCGATTCTGATAGCCGTTCGAGCATTTAAAGCTTGAGAAACGTGGGCTGAAACGTGCGCGAGAATCGAGGAAGGCATGATGAGTAAAAACCGTCAGAAGGCATTAACTCACGTGCACTTCAAGACCAACCACGTGCAGGTCTAGCTCGGCTTGAAACAGATCAGCCCTTGCCAAAGTTCACTTGAGCCAAAGGCTGGGGGGCCACTAATGATACCTCAGATAGAATGAGAGGTCAAGTCAGGAGATCGGTGATACACGCTGAACTCAGGAAGCAAGGTACAGAGCTAGAAAAGCACCACCAGGTCAGTCCAGATAAGTAGATCTCAATAGTCCTAGTCAAGAGTTCAAAAGAGGAGGCGCGGAGCTCAGCTCGGGCCTTGTGGTCAGTCAGGGAATACAGAGCTCGAAGTCCAGGCTCAACGCTCTGTTTTTCCCCCTTTCCCCTTTTCAAGGAAGAACAAAAAGGAAGGAAAGGGGAACAGCTGCATGACAGCAAAGAGCCCCGAAGAAATAGAAAGCTAACTTCAAGGCACAAGATCTTCAACCCACCAAGATCCCCTCCTAAGATCAAGCGGAGTCCCGTGAATAGGGGGAGCAATCCCGGAGTGGATTCCACGAAAATAGCCCTGTAAGCATTAGGAAATTCCCCCATTTGAGGGAGAATGGGAGAATATCTCGTGAATACGGGGAATCCCCGGATTGGAGGTAGCCATGAGGCTATATTAAAAGGGCAATCCCCAAGGGAGAAAAGGGGGATTTAGGCTAAGTACTCCAGAAAGAATCCCAGAGACGACTGAATCACGAAATCTTCCCCTACGCCCCTCCCTTCGAATTGTAAAACTTTCAGGCTGATCAATAAAAAAAAGGGAGCATCCGTCTCCATTGAAAAAGTGGACTAGCCGAGCTCCTGAGCCGGTGAACCACTATATTTCTACTGAGTATCTCGCCCCTTTCCCGATTTCCCCTCTTAACAGCCATTCCCTAGCCCGAGCCGTGTAGCTCTGACAATCACGTTTCACCTTGCACGTTTGCCACACTCCACACTACTCATCTGTGATCAAAAAACACTATCAACTATAATCCTATAACATCCAAGGTATGTGTAAGCACCAAACAGTTATCACAAACCATAATGATTGGCTCTTCAAGGACCAATATAGGCCAATGATGTCTCATTACACTCAATATGTTCATATTACTAACTTTCGAATGGTGTTTTATACCAGATGATAAAGCACCCATAGAGGGTTTAGTGAAGCCGATTGATGCAAGAATAGAACATCCAAAGAGGAGAGATACGAAATTAAATCTTACATTTGTTAAAGATTGACTATCCGATCTCTCGTTTTACAGAAACTTGAGAGAATCCCAATTGGTCTTGTTGTTCTTTTCTGCTGTTTAGAATTTTGGGTGCAAATTTTGGGCTAATTCAAAGTCGAAGAAAGCGTGTTTCATTCGTAAACGTGTAATATGTAACACTAAAATCTTATTTATTGATCATGTCGAATTTAGAAATTTTTTAGATTGATGATTCAACTCTGGCATGACTGTTGGTGCTGCTCCAGTGCTCCACCTTCTGCCATGACTGGTTGCATCCTTACTATACCATTCAACTCAAGAATGCAACAATCAATCCACTATTGAAATAACAGCAGAGACAAATTCTTGTACGTGGGGTCAATTGACCCCACTCACTGTTAGATTAGTTTGCATCAGAACTAACTACTAATCAATATTAACTCAATAATACAACAGTCAGCCCATTTCTTTGTTAAACGACGGAGCTAAATTCATGTATGTGGGGTCATGACCCTCTGTAACGACCAATTTCTTGTGTAAAATAACACAAAAATAATTTTAAATTAGTGATGCTAACTCTTTTTGGTGTGCTTCTCACGTGTAAAATAACACAAAAGTTGATGGTACCACAAAATATCTGAGAATGAGCTCAGCTCCCCAAGTCTTCTAGCTCGGGAGCTTAGCTCATCAGTATCACTTGTGGACATCAACTTCAGACCTCAATTCCCTGTATCCATACCTCATGGAAGTTTGTTTAAAGGATAGCTAGATCCCGCCAAGTCCCCCATATTTCTGGCGTCAATCACCCAATTGGTGCAAGTCTTGTTGCACAATAAGGGGGAACTGTTACAGCTAAGGGGCGAGGATCTCACCCCAGATCAAGCAAACCCTAGGAATATCTATATATAAGAGACAAAGCCCTCGAGAAAAGATATAGCGATTGTAGCCTCGAATAGTAGTCTTTGTATACCATTCGCAATAGATTAATATATTTAGGAGCAAGAGACTTCCTTGGGAGTGGATTAGCCGAACTCCTAAGCTGGTGAATCACTATAAACATTCTATGTGACCCCCCTACTTATTCAAAGATCCTATTCCCAAGAGCCTAGGAGCTCAAACTAAACCAAATCACACTGTTCAGTGCACTTTAAATTCATGTAACTGCTCAATCTTGTTAAGAACATCACTAGTTGGCGCCGTCTATGGGAACAATTGTTTTCCGATAAAAGATATACTGATTTCCTTTAGTAATTGATGGTTTTTACACATAACATGACTAGAGTACAAACCAATCTTCCTCAACTGCAGAACCGACAAGAAGCATATCTCATTGAATAATACGATAATCATTTTGTGCAATCATGAAAGTTGTAATGTCGTCGATCGCTTTTTCTCCCTTCTTAGTTTCCCTTTCCCTCTCTCTCTCTCTCTTGGTCATTCATTTTGATCTTATATTAATATCAAACAACATATTTATATCAGTTTTTTTACTATAAATAATAATTTTAATTTATGACTTTTATTCAGTATATACATACAAAATTATTTTTATTGCACAAGGACCCTAATTTTATGCAATCACAAAATACTCTTATAATATTTTAGAAAGTATAATATAATTCTAGTATATTCAAAATTTATCTATATAGGTACATAACATGTCTAAAATATGTCCAAAAATTCATATTCATTTCATATAAATGTACACTAATTGATGTGCCAAAAAAACAGGGTGAATATAATTAAAAATATTGAAGGAATACTTAAAATGCATGGTAATTAGAAAAAAAAAATGAGACTGGCTCCGCTCATGTTCGTTAGACACCAATTAATAAACGAATCGTGTGTATGAGTGGAGTACTGAAAGGGTTGGATTTGAAGTGCTTACCTTGGACGGTCATACAGGTTCCCCTCGCCTCCACCAAAATTTCAAGGTAGCCCCTTTTCTTTTCTTTTTCTTTTTTTGTTTTTCTGTTCTTATTTGCCAATTAGATTGCTATTTATCACTAGGTGAGTTGTGAAATGAATTTTTCAGTAGGCAAATAAGCATAAATTGGATGCCTCTTATTAGTCCTGTCATTTTTCAAGATATTAATAAGGGCATGTTTGTTTTGTGGAGTAGGTTGAATGCGACTGGAGTATCATTTTCAATCCATCCCACCCCATGGTGTAGGAGAAGTGTCATTTCCAATCAATTCCACCCCCATGGCGTAAGAAAGTATAAGTCATTTTTTATTTCTTATCCTTGACATTGTTTGTTTAACATGGCTTGTAAGTTTGTGGGACTCACAAAAAAGAAGAGCATTAATGGTGCCTTGATTTGGTCATGTACAAGGATATCATTTTATTTATATATGATAAATAATGTTATCAGAACCGGACCGGATATTGAACCGGCAGAGGAACCGAGTTAATGGTTCATTGGTTCAACCGGTGGTTCAACTGGTCGGACCGGTCATATAATAATAAAATTATAAAATCTAATAATTTAGTCAAAAAATATAAAATATGTTCACAATACATACAATTTTTCATATCAATCATAAAATCCACAATCACAATAAAAATAAAATCCACAAAATAATATTCTAAATTTCTAATTTAGAAATTTTATTCAATTTTGGGGGTGTGATTGATAATTACTTACTTTCTAGGTGCACTCAATGCATTTATCTATGTATTGACTATGTTTATATTGAGTCGGTGACTGAGAGAGAGAGAGAGAGAGAGAGAGGAGAAGAAGAGTTGTGTCGCCTGAGTGCCGCCTGAGCACTGATCGATGCCGTTGGTGAGCCGCTGGTTGCCCCTCTCTGTCCACCGGCCGATGATTTCACGGTTGATCAGAAAATCAACAATCATTTGTAAGTTTGTATGCACCGTTGCAATGAATATTTTCTCTATACCCATCTCTCTCTCTCTGCAATATCTATTTGTCTATATATGTAACATATTCTTCCTCTTGCTGCCAAACTCCATTTATGAGTCTGTATTGATCTTCCTATTGCTGCCAAACTCCATATATAACAGTATCTTCCAGCACCTTCTGCGATTTAGGGGCTAAAACTTCGAACCGTCCGGTTTTTAAAAACCTGCCGGTTCACGGTTTTTCGGTTTTTATTCGGTTCTCTTCCTTATGCAGTCCAATTAAGAAACCGGACCGGTGAAGATCTCGGTTCATGGTTGAACTGGTTCGACCGGTCGATCCGATCCGGTTCTGATAACACTGATGATAAAGGTTTGAGAAAAATATTTTAGTCTTTGAATGATCTTTAACCACCTACAAGATTCTTATACCACTTGCATTGTCGTATTAAATAGCACCACGTACATGGGATATGAGCAACTATTCACCATGGGCCCAATACTCAACTACCTCATTGTAATGAGGCTATAAAAACAAACACAAACAAAATATTAAGTGAGGCCAAGACTATTTCAACCTTATCCAGAGCCTTATACCAACTTAAACTTTGAAGTAAACATGCCCTAAATGCTTTATTAGCTAGGATTCAAATTCTAAGGCTTACGAGCTTGGCCAATGTACCATTAAAGAGTTGTGGTGGTACTTATATAACGAGCTTGATTTCTTCTTTCTTCTTTCTTCTTTCCGAAAGAAAATCAATATGGTACCTATATTCTTGAAATAGCCATGCCACTAATTTACTATTTTATTGGAAACAATATTATTTCATTAGAAGAAGAGAATAATGTATGATGCATGCTTATATGGTTGTTTTTTTCTTTAATTTCAGGTTACCCAAAACAAATAGTGCAGCAAGACAAGTTTATTGGGCTGTTTTTTTATTTTAATTTGGTTGGAAATATTTTCTTTGAATGTATTTTGGATTCAATATGACCTATTTTAGTGGATTTGATTGCACAAGTTTTATGTGGTTGAATTGCATATTTTAGTGCATAGAGATGTTATGTATAATTTAATTGCTTAATTTTTTTGTGAGAAAAATATAAAGGAGAAAAAATGCTAAAAAATAAGTCAATCAGAATCATGCACACAACAACAGAATTATGAAGGCTTCTGCAAAATATAAAGAAAACAAATAATAATTTTACAAACGTCGGTAATTAAGTTTTCCAATGACCAGACTCCGACAAACACGATGGTGTTTAGTGAAAGGCCGGTAGCTTTCCCGACGCCGGTTTAGCCGTCGTTTCTCCTAAACGCCGAAAAAAGTTTTTGCCGTTTCACAAGCTTTTCATGGCGTTTAGAAATGCCGGTATTATTCAATTTTCTGGCGTGCGAAGACATTGGCAATAACGATTCCGAATAGAATGTGGAGGGTTTCGATGGAAACTTAGTTTCAAATAGGATGTACGGGAAATGTTTGGATAGGCATTGTTAGATCTATTATTTGGTTTATGGGTGGTGAGCATTCCCTCCCCGTGAGTTATGTTTTCGAGAGGTAGCCTCAGGTTTGAGACGATTTTGATGATGTTTGGGTGAGTTTCAAGTATCAAACGCTCACTAACTTGTGCTATCACTGCAAAAAAATCAGACAGTCGTAATCTCTATCCCAAAAAAATCAATGATAGGTCTATTCCTCCCTTTGGACCAGAAATAAAGGCTCAACCAGCAAAAAAAATGATTTTCTTCAAGGAAAACAAGTTAAAAATTGAGAAAGAAGCAAAGGAAAAGGAAAATGGTCGGGAAGAAACAGTCGAGGGTAAGAGGATATAATCGACCGACGGCACGTAGATGGGTAGTCTGATCACGGTGATGCATGACAAAGATACCAACAACAGAGAGAAAGTGTGCGGGTGAAATACAACGACGCGAAACCTGGTACCAGAATCAATATAAGAAAATTTGGTGGCAATACGTGGCTGGACAAATAGCATCACAAACCACCACCAAGAACAGAATCAGATAGTGGAATGCTCACAATAAGCTAGGGCACAGCTGGAAATGCAAAACCTTATACACAAAGAAGGGAAGGTTGATACATCAAACGGTGAGGAAGGGAAACAAAAGGGTACATGTGGAGCAATCGAGCGGAGGGAAAGCATATTGTGGATAGCCTAGCCTATTTCGTTACCGACCTCCAAAAAGCCCAGAGGAAAGCCCACTCAGAAAATAAGTGCACCACAAGCCGAAGGGACCTGCTGGTCCAACTACCTAGCCCAGGTCTTCTTTAGATAAGCCAGCCCACCCCATAACTCGATATCAAACCCATGGACTAACCGGGTCATGACTGCTAACTGATTTTGAAAACTTGAGTTTGAAAGAGAAAGCCCTAAGTGAGAATATTGTAGAGGAAAGTCAAGCTTCAAAGAGAAAGAATACAACAGCAGATTGGGGAACTAACTTTAGGGGTGTCCATGGACCGGATTATCCACGGGTCTCATTACCCAACTCGAAATCCAATAAACCTGATAGTTGGCCTGCTCGAACCCTAGCTCAATATCCATAAAGGGAGAACTTGAGTATACCCCTAAACTCATTATCCAGCCTAAAACCCGGCCCAATAGTCCGCCCACAAAAAGCCCGTTAAACATGGCTTAAGAACCAACCCGTCCAGCCCAACCCAGCCCAGCCTAGCCCAACCCCGCCCAAACAGTCCTCCCACCTTCATTTGAAAAAAAGTTAGACACATTAAATTATTCATAAATAAAATTAAAATTATAAATCAAATTATTCATAATTTACTTTTTTTCTAGACTCTACTTTTAATTCAAAAATATAATTTACAAAAATATTAAGTTACAAAAATATTCATTATTTATAAATGAAGTTGTATATAACAAGCCCGTCCAATAGGCCCTCCCAACAGGCCCATCTGTAGACCCTCCGAATAGGGCTTTAGGCCCGCGCCAACAGGCCCGTCCAATAAGTGGTGGAATGGGTTGTAGGTAGTCTACTCCTATCTGAAGTCTAACCCACCCGATAACTCATTCGAGTAAGAGTTTGGGCCTACCCTACTCAAACCCAACTTGAAAAAATATTGTAGGTCGAGCCGGGGACACCCTTAACTGACTTACTAGGGGGAATCTTAGCAAACGGGTTAGAGACTACAACCCCCATTCCTCCGATTCGAGCAAAGAGCACCCCTAAAGCCAGAAAGAAGACAAAGTACAAGATTCAACAGAGAAGGAATACAACTAGGATGGAAAGCAAGATAGAGGATTTTGGAAGGATTAGGGGATGTTGAAATAAGACAGTCCCTGGATTGCAGGGCAGAGATATGAAGAGCAAAGATGTAGGAGGCGAGAGATATGGAATGATTGGTGGATGTTGAAATAAGATAGTCCCTGGATTGCCAAGGCAGAGATATGAAGAGCAAAGATATAGAAGGGGAGAGTAACATGGATATGAGTATATCTCAGTGGTTCTCTCACGTCCCTAGTACTTACTCAATTGCGAACACTACTGATTTGGACTCAGAAAAGGCAGTGATGGTTGGCCTAGAACAACCACATGAGCGATGTTAATGATATCTTGGAACTGTCAAGGAGTAGGGCGACCCCGGACAGTTTGTACCTTGCGAGGGTTGTTAAGCACTCATCGCCCAGAAATCGTCTTCCTAATGGATACAAAGAATAAGATACAAAAGCTTCAGAGATTAAGAAGGTTTTTCAATTTTCCAAATTATGACTACTTGGAGTCGATAGGATTATCTTCAGGCTTGGCTTTATGGTGGACAGCAAAGGTCAACCTATATGTTGATTTCAAGAATCGAAATATCATCCATGTTATTTGTTCAACTAGAGTTTCCCAACAAAGTTGGCAGACATCATTTGTCTATGCAGACCCTGTGTGGGAAAAAGGGCAGATACTATGGCATAGTCTCAGAGGTCTAGCAGCACACATGGATATGACATGTTGATAGTAGGAGACTTTAATGTAATAGGTTCAGTATGGGAAAAGCAAAGGGGAAGGAACTTGGGTTTCAAGAAGGTTGTGGAACTACAAGAGCTTATCTCAGATTGTAAAGTAGTGAATAAGGCAAGAATGGGCTCAGATAACAGTCTAGTCATCATCAACTTTGGTCTCGAAAAAAAAAAATAGAATTCCATATTGTTTCAAATTTGAGGCTATGTGGCTCAAAATGAGAGAATGCGAAGAAATTTTGAGTAAGGGATGGGTGATGCCTATAAATGAACAACCCCAAGTTTTGATCAAGAGAAAGCTGGAGAAGTATAGCTATGAGCTGAAAAGATGGAGTAGACATAGGTTCGACAATAATGAGAAATGACTAGAGGAATTACAAGCACGACTAAGGAGATTCTCAAAGCCATAAAGCAACTTGGAGGTTTCGAAGCACCAGGTCTCGATGGGTTCCCAAAGGAAAGAGAAACGCAATTTTTGTTGGATTTGATCAACTCTTATAACGAAGTTTACTGATAAATTTTAAGGGTTCCCAAAGGAAAGAGAAGCGCAATTTTTGTTGGATTTGATCAACTCTTATAACGAAGCTTATTGATAAATTTTAACAAGTCTAGAATCATTTTTTCCAAAAACACCCCAGAGGAGAAGAAGGAAGATATTATATAGATGATGGGCATGTCTATCCTCCCTTACACAGCCACCTATCTAGGGATGCTAATGTTTTGGGGAAAATCAAATATGACAACCTTCAACTACATTTTGGAGAGGATTATGAAGAAGATACAAGGATGGAATAATAGTTTTCTATCGCAAACAGGAAAAGAAGTCCTAAAATATGTGGTGCAAGTTATCCCTACTTATGCAATGTCCTGCTTTGCCTTCCCAAAAATATTATGTGATAAGATAAGCTCCTTGATCAAACACTTTTGGTGGGGTGGCAATGTAGAAAGCAGAAAGATATACTGGAAAAGTTGGGAGGACATGACGATGACAAAGGCTCTAGGAGGCTTGGGGTTTAGGGATTTCCTATGCTTAAACCAAGCACTCTTAGCAAAGCAAGCTTGGAGAATGATATAGAATCCGGAGTCTCTGTGGTCCAAAACCCAAAAAGCTATCTACTTCCCAAACACAGACTTTATGAATGCAAAGAAAAGGCAAGGAGCATCATGGACCTAAAACAACTTTCTTTTTGGAAGAGAGCTCTTGGAGAAGGGGGGTTAGATGGCAAATCAAACAGAGGGATAAAGTGAAGATCTGTGAGGAAAAATGAGTTCCCTCTATACCAAATTTCTCAATTGCTTCATCCAAACCAGAGCAGTGCGATATTTTGTAGGTTAGGGAGCTGATCAACCAGAGGACAGGAGAGTGGGATAAAGAGGTATTAAGAGGGATGGTTATAGAGCCAGAGTTGGAGGCAATTTTGAAAATACCACTCAAGAATACAGGGAGAAGATCACATGATATAGTGGCAAACAAGTCAAACAACTTCTTTGTAAAATCTGGATATTTTTTGGCCAAGGAGGTCCAAAGAAGCAAAAAAAGAGGAGAAGGCTTAACCTCTTTTCCAGGGAGAATGAAGACAAGTCCAAGAATTAAACATTTCTGGTGGAGAGCTTGTAACAATGCCCTAGCAACTCAAGAAAACCTCGTTATCCAAAAGTATTCACCCTCCCCTTTGTGTAAAATCTGTAATTGCCAGGTGGAAACAATAGAGCACATGTTGTTTTCTTGCGAATGGACAGGGAAAGTCTGGTTTGTTACTGATATAGGGTATAGAGTCCATGCCAATCCTATTCCATTGGTGAAACAATGGATAAATGTTGCTATGCAGAACTTACCAGATCAAAACCAAAGAATAGAGGTGCTGAGCAAAGCTACCACAGTGAGTTGGATGATATGGAAAGCCAGAAACGAAGTTGTTTTCAATTCTAAGCCTCCTAACCCATTAGGGGTACTAATCAAAGCTAGGAGAATGCATGGAGAATTGATGTCAATTAAGGAGAGCTCAAAGAAGAAGGGAAAGAGTGACATAAAAGAAGGTAATACAACCAGATGGAAGCCCCTCTACCTCCAAATCTGAAGTTTAATTGTGATGGGCATTTGATAGTAAAACAAAGAATTCGGATGTTGGGAAGGTACTAAGAAACAGCAATGGTACCTTGATATAGGGCAGAGGAATGAAGATCCCTTTTGTTTCCAGTTGCTATGCAGAAGCTCTAGCAGTGAAGGAAGCCTGCCTTTGGGCTCTGTCAATTGGAGCAGTGGAAGCAAGTACTGAAAGCGATAATCAAGAGGTAATCCACTGAAGTTCAAAGGAAATATGGGAGATTGAGGCAATGGTTGATGACTTTTGAAAAGCAACTAGTATGCTCAAGCTGACCTTCATCTATGTGCCTAGGAATACAAATCAAGCAGCAAACTGGGTGACCAGATCAACTAACAGAGGTTTTAATTTCTGTAATTGGATTTATAATCCCCAAGATGAGTTTAGAAATATCTTGTTAGCAGACTGTTTTATTTTTGAATTTCAATCAAAAGGGTAGAGACCCACCCGTACAAAAAAAAAAAAAGCATTAGCTTGCTAATTGAAGAATGAGTTAATCTTATGCTTATAAACTTGTTCCAATAGAACGAAAATTAATTGAGCAACTAATGCTGCTGTTATCAAATTTTGTTTTTGGTTAATAGATAAAGCTACGACACCGTGATGAATTTTAATTTGAACTATTGATTTTGATCATGATTTAGAAATATGAATTGAAAACTAATAAAATCACCTGACACATTTTTTTAGATAAAAAGTGAAAATACAGAATCGAAAAGTGATATTTAAATTATGTAGCGTGACCGTTGTAGATTTATTTACACTTTTTAGTTGGGGAGAAAATTGTAATAATAAATGCAACAGGAGAATGAGAGACAGGTTGCAATTTGATTGACCAAACATGTTCATTTGTGCATGTCCCTTGAAATAAAAATAGCCACTGTTGTATTACTATGCTTGGAAATGTTTGATAAAACCTTGTTTTGGAATTGTGTCCTTGTACCTGACAGTTTTATAGTCTAAAACAGTAAAATTAAGACTTATCCCAATGTCCAAGACAAAAAAATTGCGTAAGCATTGTGAAATTGGGACATATTCTATCGTTTTTTTTAATTCAACGGTTAGGGGTATTTAAGTCAATTTACACGCATTTCGACTAATTCCCTTCCCGATCCGATCAAAGACATGTCATCAATGCTGAAACTAAAGTGACGTTATGTTTCATTGCCCCCAAGAACTTCGAAATAGTAAAATTCTTTGTTGTAATTTTGCAAAAGCAAGTAAGGACGGTAAAATAATTATATCCAATTTTTTGTTCATATCCTAGATATTTTTATGAAATAAAAATGGGGGATTTGTCGTTGTCTGATTTCAATGAGTTAGACAACGAAATTGGACAGTTCAAAAAATGGCATAACTGCAATGATCAAAACCAAGTTGGACCTTTAACTCTCCACCAAATAATCTGGGAGTCCTCAAACTTCTCAAACCTTGTTCACCTCCCTATTGGATGCTTTTCAGAAATTGTGTGTATATCTATAATATAAAACACTACAGACTTTAATAAATCTGGTTGATTCTCAAATAGATTCATCTAATGGTTACCAATATCCCTCTAAAAACCATTCATATTAAATTTTTCTCTCTCCGTCAAATCCATCACTCCTCACTCACGTTGCACTATACTTTCGGGCATGAATTACCCTAGTAAAATAACAAAATATCTCATTTATACATTGAAATTTTAAATACCAACTTAAACCTTGATCTAGTCATCCTCACGGCAAAATTCTCCTTGTGATTAATTTATTCTTCAAATTTCACTATCTCCTGACAATGAAATAATACTAAAAAAAATGGTACAACAACACAAAATACCATCTCCTTTCATACCAAATTTAGTGTGAACTTCAAATTTCTCCTTCTACAGCATTGTTTGGCGTACTATCGGATTGCGGCTGTGTCAAAGTTTAGGTGGACTTAAAATTCAAACACACGGCACGACCTTATCTACTCGAACCGACGTGAGGTTCAAAAATCTTGACTGTTTAAACGGATGTAGCGAGACATAAAGTTACGCTTAGGTTCTTTTCTATACCTTGAGACTCTAGGACATTAAATAATTTCACTAAATAGAAACGTATAAACGAGACTGTAAGGAAAATAACAAGAAGGAACAACAAGTACACTGAATTTGAATTTGGAAGGCAAAGCGAATATTGTATTAAACATTAAATAAAAACATTAAATGGTCACCGAAGTGATGACCTACAAGAAAAGTAGAATTTCTTGGAAGCAAGAAACAAGTAAAAAAGTTAAGCTGGCTCTGTGTAGAGTTTTTATAATTAATCGTGGGTTTTTTCTCAGTGGTCTGCCCTCTACTATTTATAGAGATGGCTTTCAACCATCGGTCCATCTTTTTTTGTCATTACTATAATCATGACTTTGTCACTTGAGATACGTGAATGTATTTTGAATCATTTCTAACTAGCGGCTCATGATGTCATGTTGCCTCGGTGATGTAAGACAGGAATGACTAGAAATCACAAAATAGAAATAGAAGAAGAAAAAAGAGGGTGTGGTAGGAGTTTACCTCATACTCGCAAGTAATCAGGGAAGAAACACACAAATTCTCTACGAAGAGTCATTTTTATTATATCACTCTCTCTCTAATAAAAATAGTTGATATTACACCATTATTTATAGGCCAAATTCCCTACTAAAATAAAAACTACTTTCGTACTAAAATACTAAAAGAGTTTCATAATCAAACTCTCAAATTCCTATTCTACTAAAACTCTATAATAATTTTCTAGTTAAACTCTAATTAATACTTCTAGTCAAAAAAATACTCATAAATCAAATAATAATAATAAAACTACCAATTACACTTCCCTTTGGACCAAAATTCCAAGTCTTTTGTCTAGGCTTCCAAAGTCGATTGTTTTGGTCCAACCAACCAATGGATGCGCCATCAATTCTCCCCAGCTAAAAAGAACTCAACTCCGGCGAGGAAGGAGGAGGGCCAAGAATTACATCTAATGGAGAAACTCTCTGAATCAATAACGAACTATTTTTCAATTTTAGTGTACGTGCATCAGTAGCACGAGTAAGAGTATACTTCTTTCTTTCAATTGCAAAAGAATAGGTATTAACTCGCCCCGCATGTTGTGCATCATGATCCCATATTCAAGTGAGCCCTAAAATTATATGACAAAGCTTGAGAAGCAATACATCACACATGACGGTCTCCTTAAGACTTCCAGTGGTGAATGTAACTGGACATCTCTTATCAACTTTCAGCTTGGTATTAGTAATTCATGCTAAATGATATGGTTTCGGATGTGGTTCAACTTTCAAATTTAGTTTTTTCACGACCTCTTTTGATACTACATTTGTGCAACTTCTCGTATCAATTGCTAAGGAACATATCTGTCTTTCGCAACAAACTCTTGTCTGAAAGATTTTTCCTTGATGAATAAACTCACCATTAGCAACTTTTTTATTAGCAATAAGTAAAGGACGGATAACACCCATAAAATGATCATCATCCAAATCATCAAAATTAACCTCACCTACATCAAGAGGTTCTACAATCTATGTTTCAAATTCTAGTTCATCAGAATCATTATGCACCTTCGAAATTTCATTTTCAACCACAGCCACAGATTTTGAAGGGCATTGAAAAGAGAGACGACCAAAATCATGACAATTAAAACACCTCGTCTTAGAATTAGTACTTCCTTGAGAAGAAGAATTAGCACTAATCTGAGATGATGTATTTGGAGTAAAAGTATTCTCTTGGGGTTTATTGGTGGACTTACCTTGACTTGCATCTACGACAGTTCTCTCGATCCGAGTTGGAGGTGTCATAGAAGATCTCATACAAAATCTTTTTTTCAACTCATCTTCCATCTGATAGGCAACCTGAACTGCATTTGTCATGGTGTAAAGTCTACTTGCAGCTAAACTCGTAGAAATCTGAGAATTAAGTCCTTGCCTATACATGGCTATCATCACATCCTCAATCCATCGGAACTCTGATCAGGTGGCCAAGCAGTAGAACTTTCCTGTGTACTCCTCAACAGACATACTCCCTTGATTCAATTGTGTAAACTGTAGATGAGCTCGTTGTTTATAATTGGCAAGCACAAAGTAGTGAGTCATAGTAGTCTTCATATCATCCCCTGATCTATTAAAGTGAGTTTGTTGGTACTTTTCTCACAAAGTCTTGCTATACCCTTCAATTTTGATTCTACAAAGAATATCTTCCTCTCATCAGTCAAACGATGTCATCTGAAGAAGCTTTCAACGCTATGTAACCAATCAAGGAATATCTCAGGACTATTATCTCCATAAAAATCTTCAACTTCTAGCTTAACTTCCCTATCAATATCAAACAATCTCGGTTCTTCTTGAACTTGAGCTTGTGGTGGAGAGGTTTGTACAAGTACCTGTGGAAGATTGAGGATTGAAGATGATGGACTATTATCGACGTTTTTCTCAACTCTTTTGCCCTTCTTATCTAAGAGACAAGCTTTCATGATCTCCTTTAGTAAATAGACGCCTCTAGTGAATCCATCCTCTCATTCATGGTCTTTTGTGAATCAATTTGTTCTTAGGATAAAGCCTCCATTTTAGCATTCAATTTAACTAACACTCCTAGTCAAACAAATATTCTCTAACTAATATAATAATAGTAAAACAAATAATAAAATTCAATTCTTCAATTTAAGCTCATCCAATCGCTTTTCGATCTCTATCAATTCTCCCCAACTGAAAAAAACTCTTCTCCGAAGAGTTGGAAGACCACAAGGACTCCAAAAACTTTAAAGAAACTTGTGTTCCAAAAAAATAACATTGTAGATCTCCATGGTAGAAAACAATCCCTTCATGCATTGCATCCATCATAGTCTTATCCATATGCACTATTATAGGTGAAGGAAGCATATAAACCAGTGGAGACAAAATAACAATAGCAACTCCATTTGTAGTGACACCCTTTGAAATTCCTTTAATTTCTTATGTAAGAAGATTTTTTGAAATCGGCTTATCAAAAGCAATTATTGTAGGATGAGTAGAACTTTTAGGCTCATCAATAGTATCTAATTTTAGCTCATCATTCAATTGAACTGTGCAGTTGTGGAGGAAGATCCTTATTTGAACAAATTTTGCCCCAAGAAGTTCCTCCAAAATTTGTTCAACTATTTTGTTCATCATGACAAAGCGTCGTGGCCGCCACTCGGTGAACAAATTTTGCCTCCTTATTGAATGATGAGCTAAAATTAGAACAAATAGTTGAACAAATTTTGCCCCACAGTTCAATTGAATGATGAGCAAAATTTGTTCAATTGAACTGTGCAGTTGTGGGGAAGATCCTTATTTGTTCAATTAATAGAGCAGCTCACAGAGTGGCGGCCATGACGCTTTCTAACTCAATTCCTTTGAATTGGGTATGTTGTCCCCCCCTCCTGCCCCGAGCTTAAGGCTTTTTTATCTTCTGATTGTAACCAGGATTTTCCTACATAATGAATATATGATCATTCTTACTTTTCAAAAAAAAAACGTCATCAGCAAGTCTTCTAGTCTTCCAGAAGCAGTTGAATGATACTTTCAACATTCAACTACCACAACAGTGTCGAGCAAGAGATAGAGACAGAGATAACAGGAAGTCTGAAGAATCAACGAAACAACGAACAACGAGGTGGATAATGACGATGAATAATGACAAGACAATATCTATGACGGTGAAGCAAGAAGATATTGGAGCAGCAAAGAGAAAAAAAATTTGGATTGAGATTTCACTCTGATACTAAACTGATGTAAGATGGGAAAGAATAGAAAGAGAAGAAGAAAGAATAGGGTTTAGTAGGGGTTTACCTCATCCTCACAAGTAAAGAAACACACAAATTCTCCACGGAGAATCATTTTTATTTATATCACTCTCTCTAATAAAAATAGTTGGAATTACACCATTATTTATAAGCCAAGTTCCCTACCAAAATAAAAACTATTTTCCTTCTAAAATTCTAAAAGAGTTTCATAATCAAACTCTTAAATCTCTATTCTACTAAAACTCTATAATAATTCTCTAATCAAACTCTAACTAACACTCATAGTCAAACAAATATTCCCTAACTAATATAATAATAGTAAAACAAATAATAAAATTCAATTATTCAATTTAAACTCATTCAATCCCTTTTCGATTTCTATCACTTGGTTCTTGTGATTCCAAGAATTCTACTCTTCTAACTGTTCTGTCAATTGTGGACTCTCATAAACTCCCTTGTGATCGTCGAATTCCTTCCATGTATCACCTTTTGATCTCACTATTTTTTGGGTGTAAACATAAAAAAATTACAAATTTCACTGTCATCTATCAAAATGTCGCTCACCAGACCATACAAATACTCACAATCAAATGATGGGTGTTGAAATATCATCTCCCTTTGTACCAAACTCAAACTCAAGTTTTTCTTCCCGCAAAATTTATTATGCAAATTTCACTGTCAATAGGCAGTAAAATAATACAAACCAAAATGCCACTATATCAACAGATCGACATCTCACAACCAGCTGCACAATTTCATTGTTTGAATTGTGAGAGTGATTGGATACTGACATTTATCTCACTGTCCAAAACTGAACACTGAAACTGTCATTCTATGATTTTGCCAATGTCTCATGCCGCGAAATGGAGCAATCAAAGTAACACAGATAAGAGTCAAGAAAAAGGTAACACATAGCAAGATAAGAAACAAACATATCAAAGATATAACTTTTCGATTTCTGTCACAACCCAATTTATAAAAAAACAAAACAAGTTACGGAAACCAAGTAGTTCATCATATCAATAGGCAAATATGCAAAAGCCAAAACTTGAAAAATTGTGTTCTGACAAAGCTAATTGATGACGGTCTACAATGTTCTCCTTCTGGAAGCAGCCTTCAAACACTATGGAGAACAATATGAAAACTATCGGAAGAGATAGTGGTTGGAGATCTGGCTGAGAGATATGGAGTAGATATAGAGCGAGGGATTGACGAAAATTTTACTTGATACGGGAGGCTGTGGATCTTAGAGATAAGAAATAGTTGGGCATAGCGAGAGATTCACGCTATATAACAACACAAATTGTTGTTACGGCGTCATGGAATGATGTCTCATAAAACTCATCCCAATAGTTTGAGATGTCACCAAGTCGTCAACTAAGAATCAAGTAAGACTCATAGTTTACATGAAACAAGTATCAGTAGCTCCCCGTACTTCTTGAAACCATATACACGCTAAAGTATGTGGAAAGTCATGCTTAGAGGACATGGAAGATCAAATAGAGTTTTTTATTACCATAGAATACTAACCGATAATCAAGCAGGGTTGGCACATTCTTTGAATGAGAGGTATGAGACTTGACCAAGAAACCAAGCTCTTTGTAGGAATTCAAAGTGCTAAATGAATATCTGAGAGAAATTGCAAATTTTGTTATAAATGAAACGAGTAATTTGCAATGATACTTTAAACCCCCCCCCCCCCCAACACACACCTATACAAATATAAAGCAGAAATCAAGCA
>JAHQCQ010044045.1:0-26692 GCA_023539305.1 Ilex asprella
TGTGTATAAGAGACAACCCTAACTGAGTGAAGTCCATTGGAGTTGCCACAACCACCACTCTTCCTCCACTACCTCCACCACTACCTTAGCTACTTCAACCAACACTCATCTAAGTCGAGTAGGTCTCTCTTATCATATCTCTCCCACTCTTTGTATTTATCTCTATCTCACTCACTCTATCTCTCTCTGTCTATCTCTTTCTCATTCTATCTTTTTCATTCTCTGTATATCTCTCTACTAATAGCATCATTTTATTCATAAATTGCTTGTAAATTTTTTTCTTTGAAAATTGTATTAGTGGTAAAATAGATGTAAATTTTTATTATAAATTAGTTGTAAATTAGATGTAAATTTTATTGCTTGAAAATGTTATTAGTTGCATAATTTTTTTTTCATAGATGCGTTTAAATTAGTTGGAACTTTGGTGGGGTTTTGGAGTATTGATGGGTTTACATTGCTGAAGACTAGTGAGACTCAAATAATTATTCTTATTTTATTTATTATTTTGTAATCGCAATTCAATCTATCCAATATTTCTATAGGAAGTTGAATTTTTAATCTAAAAGAATATAATAATACTTAAGATTAACTTTAAATTTAAATTGCGTAACTTAAAATTTTCATAAATTGTTTGAGATTTGATATAAGTTTAAAGTTCAATAAAATTTCCAAGCAACACCATTTTGCAAAAGCATCTCTCTCTCGGGCTCTCAGTATAAGCATTATTGTTATGACTCTCAATCATCAGCAACACCATTTTTCTCAAAATACATCTTGATTATTGAGATAGAGTTAGAAAGTATTGTTATTCTTGAGTTGGAAAGTCTTGATAATTGCGATAAAGTTATAAACATTGATCAATTACTTCCTTATTAGTAAAAAGATTGACTACATTGTTGGCCTTCCTAATAACAAATTGAATTTATGATAACTTGTTAAAATCTACCCACTTTTGGGAATTATTTTATCAAACTTCTTGGTATTGGTTTGATCTCCAGGCTTCTTAGTTTGCTAGCTCTACACTTCCAGCTCTAAGGTTTCTTATTTTATCAATTCTTGTATGTCGCATGCGTTAAATTTCATGGGACTTTGCTTAATTATGGATATGTTTTTCCTCAAGTATTAACCTTTTCTATCCATCCCCAAGTTCTTGTGAATTCAGTACTTATTTCAATACGTAATTTATTTAAAATGGCGGGAAAGAAAGTTACTATTATGTTGTATTGGGACGGATGAATGAAATATGAATCAGAGGGTTTATTTTACGATTCTCCTTCCAAAGGTGAAATTTTTATAAATAATGGTATAAAATTTCCAAAGTTGTTGAGTAAAATTTTCACTGTAATAGAGTTGGACCGGTCGCATTACAAGTTGAGGTTGACAAGTAGATATCCATTTACACTAGGAGCAGGACTAAACATGCATACATATGTCTGATTGGAAATTGGGAACAATGAACTTGTTAGTTCTTTGGTTAATGTGGTAGTCGACAACCTTAACATGGCTAGTGTTGCTTTGTACGTGGAGAGAGAGGACATCAATGCTATAATAGGTGGTAGTTAGACCCGGGGTGCCTAACCACCACTACTATTTCTTACACTGCATTACTCAGGCAAGAGATAGGCAACTCAAAATTTTAAACTTTTGGGTTGATGGGTGAATGTTCTACTCCTGTGGGGATGCAGTTAATGGATGAGTTTAGGCAGTATGCCTATACCCACAAACATTTTGGGTTTACTACATATGGTGGGTACTCTAACCCTATGAATCAGAGTTTTCAAATGGGTGAGGAGGGGATTACATTGGGTGAACAAGAAGATGTCCATCAATTAGTAATGCAAAAAAGCCTAACTTAGAAATATGAGGAAATGTGTGCGAATGATTGTACAAATGTCTCAGATGAAGAAGAAGAGTATAAGGAATTAATGATTGATGAGCTGAATGACAATTTGGTGAGTATTCTGAAGCAGATAGTGTAGTATCGTCTACTGAATTGAATTTATGGGATCCGATAAAGATGGAGTTGGCGAAAGGGTATGGTTTTCAAGGATGAAGCTTCATTTAATAGGGGCAGTTAAATGGTATTCCATTAAGTTCAATTAGGATTATATCGTGGTGGAGATGAACACAACGATGTGGGCAATACAGTGCAACATGTACTTATAGCCTAACTACAAGTGGAGACTACATGCTTGTTTTAGGAAAAATCTCAAAATATTTCAGATCACAAAATATGATAGACTTCATAGTTACTTCTACCCTCGAATGAGTCGTGACCACAGAGAGTTAGATTCTGGCTTCATATGTCATAGTAGACTGGGACTTGTTGGTGATATCCCGCAAACAAAAATGTCAACAACTTAGAAAAAATATAAAAGAAAAGTTTTTGTATTATATTTCTTAGAAGAGAGCTTGAATTGTGAAGAACAAGGCCATTGCTATGATTTTCGATGATTAGGACTCATTGTATGGCATCTTGCCTAAATTTCTAGGTGCCATCAAGAAATATAAGCCTAGCCCGATTGTGAAATGGCGATACAATTATGAATCTATTGAACATAATATTTTTTGTTGAGTATTTTGGGCATTCAAAGCCAACATTAAAGGGTTTAAACACTGTCAACCTGTTGTCAGTATTGATGGGATATTTCTGCATGGCAAGTACAAGGGAAAGCTGCTAGTAATGACGAGTTTTGAATCTGATAAACAACTATTTTCCATTGCATTTGCAATCGTAGAAGAGGAAAATCAAGCAAGTTGGTCTTTTTTTTTTCTATATTACCTTTGACGGATAGTTCTTAGACATTAGAAAGGGATATGCTTAATTTTTGATAGGCATGCATGAATTATTTCTACTGTGAACGTGAAAAATTCTAGGTGACATCCACGACATGCTTATCATCGCTTTTGTCTTAGGCATGTGCGCAGTAATTTTAATACACAGTTCAAGAATGTCCACTTATATGATTTAATGTGGATGGCTGGCAAAGCACGACAGATTCGCAAGTTCGACGAGTTGATGACCTAGATAAGCAATGCCAAAGAAAAAACGGGTGAGTACTTAAACACAATACCAGTGGAGAAATGGACATTAGCCTATGATAGTGGACAGTGATATGACATAATGATAACTAACATATCTGAGGTTTTTAATAGTATTCTTCAAGGTGCAAGGTTTTTGCCCATAAATGCTTGTGTACAATCAATATTTTATCAGGTCACTAAGTATGATTTTGAACATCGAGATAAGGTTAAAAAATGGAAAAAAAATGGGTTGGAGTTCCCTAAGAATGTTGTGGAATGAGTACACCATGTGCACCAAATAAGTCGTGTGCATGAAATGATGCCATTTCATAGGGAGCATGGTCTTGCTAAAGTGGTGACTGGAGGTCGTCAGAAGCAAGTTGTTTGTCTTGAATACAATTCATGCACATGCAAAAAATGGGTCATTTATAGAATTCCATGCTCTCATGTATTGGTTGTATGCTCTCATTTTCAATTACATTTTCAATCTTACATAGACCCCACATAGAACATCAATAATTTAGAGAAAGTTTGGATGCTTGAAATGTATCCTTTGGAGCATGAAGATTATTGGGATGATCCTCTATGTCATATGTTAGTCCCTGATTGCAACCAACGTTGAGACTTGATTGGTCGTTCGAAGATCCTGCGCATATAGAATGAAATGGACTTTTCACCAGAGGGTCTTAATCAGATACATTGTGGGTTGTATGGCGAAGTGTGTCACAATCGTCGGAAGTGTTCATCCAGAAACATTCGAGCTCCAACATCCCTTCCCTAGGCATATGTAGTTTTTTTTATTGTTAAGTTGTATTATGTTATAGTAAAGTGTGTAATGGACCTTACGATGTGTTAATGTTGTAATATTTTGTAGGTAACGCTGAGAATGGGTTGTTTGTTGCAATGATATCAGTATGATATCTTCTATGTTGGAAATCTTAATTTTGTCACTATATCATTGTGGATGTATTGTTATATAATTGATGATAGTATTTAATTTGGTTTTGCAGACTTTTGGTCCTGGCCTTAGATAGTTACTACATCCTAGTCCACATGATCACTCAGTTCTGTCATTGCAAGTAGAACATCGATCAAAGTATATTTGGAAGGGCGTAGTTCCCCCACCTATGCATTGTAGTCGCAATGATCGCATCGTAAGAGAGCTACATGTCACAGATGAGCGAGTCATCCGTCTTTTGCTTACTACGAGGTTTTACGGGGTGCACAAGGTTGCATCAAAGTGATTGGACTGATATCTCATCACAACCCTAGATGAGAGGTGGCATGTTGAGACGCACACGTTCCATCTTCCCGTGGGTGAGGCTATTATCACACTTCAGGATATCGTAGTGCTTATTGGACTACCAATCAATAGTATGCTAGTATGTGTAGGGATAGTTGTTCAGATGACAAGACTTGGTCTGCACTATGCTAGAAGTTGCTTGGTTTTACACCAGCTGCGGGAGCTATAGATGACTCTTTCCTCAAGCTTAGTGCATTGCGAGATTATTTGGATGAAGGTGCCCCTGTTGATGCTAAAGATGATTTAATAGCACGTTATGCCACAACATACATCATGCTGTTGATATGTTCTTATTTGTTCATAGACAAGTCATCGAGTAAGGTTAATTTGATGTATTTTCCAATGCTTTCTGATCTTACTAATGTTGGTTAGTATAGTTGGGGCCGTGCTACCTTGGCCTAGTTATACCACGAGATGTGCGTCGTGACTAGACGTGATGCTAAGGATATCGGCGGCTTGCTTGTTTTGCTTCTGGCATACTTCAGCCATCATATTCATGTTCTTACATATTTTTTTAAAAATTCAATGTAATGTCATATTAACGTGTTGCATTACTACTGTTTTGTGTATTTATATAGTTGTGGGCATGAGAGCGTTTAACACACATTCATCCATAGAGATTATTCTCATGTGTCCCATTAGCCCATGGAGTAGTTGATGGATAAGATTTACCTATGGTGGATTGCCCACCACATAATGGTGCTGCACTTGCACTACATGCCACACCATATGATGAGTTGCTTGTAGGCCCTCGTGGGTGTAGGTAAGACAATAAATAATTGAACAATTCATTTTTTACTCGTACGTATTGGTAACTTATGTCATATGTATTTTTTTTAATTTTCCAGTTGGGATGTTGCATTTTCAGAGCAGCACACCCCTACTCATGTTCCCATACATTATAGAGATCAGCTTGACTAGATGCAAGATGAGCAGGTATACCAACACTTTCACATATATTTTTGAGTTATTTGTGTGTTTGGTGTTTTGTTGTTCTATAATTTGTGTTTTTTTTTGTTTGTATGACAGGTGGTTACTTGAGTTTTGAACGAATTGACTTTCCAGTCAAACTTAGTTTTGAAAGTGTTTAAAATTGAGAAGGGTGGTTAGGTAATTTTTTAATTTTTTTTTGTTAAAATAAAGCCTCCATTGAATCCAGAAGGTCAAGAAACTTTGTAAGATGTAATATGGTGTGTATTAGAAGTTAGAAGAATTCCGGCGTTAAAGTGCATTTTAGAAAAAATTCGGATAGGAAGAAATTTGACACTTAGTATTTTAGCCAAACAAATTTATTCTGAACTCTAATTAAGTTGAATTTCGGAATGTATAAACTAGGCTTCAAGGGCTTCAAAAGTGTTTTTCACTAAAATTTTTTGAATCGACTTTTAAATAGGTTAAAACTACTCCGAAAGTTGGGACAGAAAGTTAGCATCGTCTGGACACCCCAAGCACCATCTAGACGGCACCCCTACCATGAAACCTTATTTTTCATCAAAAAATGACTTGGCATCATCTGGACACCCAAGCACGGTTCGGATGCCACCCTAAAAATAACCCCGATTAGTTTTAGGATTTTTCTCTTTTTTTTCACCCTATAAATACCATAAGGACGTCCCTTTAGCCATGTTTCATCAGTTTTCAACCCTAGGAAACCCTAGAGAGCATGAGAGAAGGAGAAAACACAAGATTCGAAGCGATTCTTGCGTTGAGATTGATTTAAACATGCTATGGCTATCTTCAAACATCAGATTGAGGTAGGAGATTCTTCTCAAGTTCTTTTATTGAGACTTAGGATATAATTATGTATGTTTTAAATCTTCTAGATTATTATATGTTAAATAATCTTTCGTTCTTGGTTTCTTTCGATTAACCTACTGTTCATTCTTGATTTCTTTTCGAGCAACATGTGGTTTTCAACTAGATACATGTCTTGCGTTCAAGAAACATTGTTCATGAATTTCTAAAAC
The DNA here is from genome assembly GCA_023539305.1 of Ilex asprella. Classification (NCBI taxonomy): domain Eukaryota; kingdom Viridiplantae; phylum Streptophyta; class Magnoliopsida; order Aquifoliales; family Aquifoliaceae; genus Ilex; species Ilex asprella. The sequence goes on from JAHQCQ010044045.1 coordinate 6,295, forward strand.
CCTAGTTTTTCCTAAACATATGTTTTAAGTGAAAGACCTATTGATTCTTGAATTCTAAAATTCCTATAAGCTTAAGAGCTCATCTTGAATTTATGAGCTTAAGATTTCATCAAGTATTTATGAGTTGAAGAGATGTTCTTGAGTTTATGAGCTTAAGAGATCATCATATGTTTATGAGGTGAAGAGCTCATCATTTATTTATGAATTGAAGAGCTAATCTTGAGTCTATGAGCTTAAGAGCTCATCGTTTGTTTATGAGCTGAATAACTCATCGTATGTTTAGGGAAGAGGAAAATGTAGCACCTCATAAGTGAATAATTACTCTATTTGTTGAACCAGAGCGTCCATAGTCATTGAAGCTTTGCCTTTCATCATCCCCTTCATGTGGTTTAGCTCTTGCTAGATCTTCCTGAAACATTGCTCCCATAATTGATCCCTCCTTTTTTGCTTGAGGAGGTGCTCATTGGTTGGATGCATCACATCTAGTTTGTTGTTTAGAAAAGGATCTGGCATTGGCAGATTATCTCCAAGGCTCAGCTAAGGGTTTTCTAGAATTCTCTACTGTTCCACGATATTGGATTTTTGCTGGTGCTACAAACGTAGTAGATTTCCCTGAGTTTTGCTCATGTTGCACATAAAGACCATCAATTACTGAAAGATTGGTAGAATTTTAGTAGGAATCGAAATAATCGTTCCCATAGAAGGCGCCAAACTAATGGTGCAATTTATGCGGTTTAGCGGCTGAGCTTGGGGTTAAAAAGGGGGAAATGAATTGGAGATTCATGAGAGATGTTAATGGGGTACACTAGATTACCTAGTCAATGCTATTAGGATCTCAATGGTAAACGATCAATCACAGAGACAATAACAGAGAATGAAAATTGATATACAGGGGGTTTATAGTGGTTCACCAGCTTGCAAGCTTGACTAGTCCACTTTAATAAAGTCTCTTGCTCTTGGGTAGTTTTTCAATGACTTGGAGGAAGACAATTACAATGCTCTAGATAGTCGATTCTCAAACATTAGATCCTTTACAATGTGAGGGGTTGACTCCTATTTATAGTGTGTAGGATCATGGTCCTTGCATAATTAGCGTGAATCCTTTGGGATTGTTACAACCCATATGGTGGAATATTTAGCCGTTGGAGGCTATATTCCCTAAGTGTGACTTGACCTTCTAGAAGATATGAGTTGTCGCTTTCATAGTATGCATGAGGGTTATGTTGTGCTGACTCCCAATCTACGGTTCCCGAGCTAGGAATCATGAGCTGGGGTTAAGAGCTAGGAGGTCTGTGCTGGGGTCACGAGCTAGGCAGCTAGGAATTGGGAGCTCAGCTCGTTCACCCGACCTTAGTTGTCTGGAACTGGAATCCAAATTCTAACGTCATCATTGTGCCCCTATTGGGGGTGTATCTCCGAGCTGCTCTTGGTCGAGTTTTACCTTGGATAATGTTTAGTATCATCAAATGTATTTAGGATATCATCCACAGTCACACGACCCACATCAATGAAAGTGGTATCCATCCTGTGGTTCAATTGAGGATTTAAGGATTAGTCAAATATGTTCCGAACTCGGTCAATCCTTTCCTTTATTTTGATTTGTTAATTTGAAATTGGGCTTTGCAGTCCTCTTTTTTGTGTTATTTTATTAGATAAGTTGATTGGGCTTGTAGTCCTCGCCTTTTTGTTATTGTTATACTTTGTGTTATTGTCATATGGCGAAATAAATATCGTTTGTGTTATTTTTATGTTTTGAATTAAAATTTGGGCTTGCAATCCTCTAATTTGTGATATTTTTTTATAGTGAATTTAAATCGGGGTTTGTAGTACTCTTCTCTATGTTTTTTGTATACGATGAATTGAAATCAAGGTTTGTATCCCTCTCCTTTATGTTAGATTAAATTATTTAGACTGCAATAGGTGGTTGTGATTGATTAAGTTGCTCTTATACGTAGTTTTAGCTTAATTGTACATTTCTGACTAAGTAAATTAATTTTTGAATCAATTATGAATTAATTTCTTAAAATAACATCAACATTGGAACATGCGCTATCTACTCAAGAAAATGATGATCGGATTGTCACCACCAATTGGCTTTCTTTTGATGAAAGTGTACTTAAAAAAATATTATTAATGACATGACAATAATAACATTATAATTTTAGATTAGGGTTGATTATAAAATGTCCTCTTTAACTTTTGGTATTTTTTGTTATTCACTTTTTTAGGTTTTAATTTTAATAAATAGTCCCTTTTAAATTTGAATATTTTGTATTTAACTCCAACAGTTAATTTTAGACCATAAAAAATGACAAAAAAGTGACATGAGTAATTCACATGATCATTACTTTCTTGAAAAGATGTAATCACCCATAGAAAAGTGAGTGAGTGTGTATGTGTGTGTGCGTGCACGTGTGTTGGTGTTGGGTGGAGTTGGAGGTGCAGGCGAAGGTGAAGATGAACATGGTGTTGTGTTGTGTGTTCGTGTTGGGTTGATTGGATTTATTTTTGTCTTGAATTTTTTGTTTTCTTATTTTTTAGAGACATAATTTGTATCTAACAAAAAAATGAAAAATAATGTACAAGATGGAGAGCATAATTGTACCATCATATTCCAGGTGATGCTGTCAATTAATTTAGTCCACTTGAAATTTAGAAGGCACAAATTGCAGAATTTAAAACCACATTAAGTTGATTGTAATAAGGGGCATAACTGTAAGGGACAAATTATAATTAACCCTTCAGATTATTAGTGAGTTATAATAATCCTGACTTTGCCCCTGCACCCCATAATGATAAATACATATCAAATTTGTCTTCTCTGTCTTATGTCATTTGAATCTCTGCTGACTTGATCCTTGTCATTTGCCCTGCTACGTGTCTCTCCTAGATCTTTTATTATTTGGATGTAAACATACAATAACATGGTACAATAACGTGACTGTGATTATAACCTTTAAATTTGTTCATTAGAACTCTATCACTTGATACATTATTATGTCAATAAATTAAATTATTTTAAAGGTCCTAATAACATTAATCAAAAAATTGACTTAATTTATTGACACGAGTCCCAATAAAAAGTTAAATGTTACAATCAAATTAAGTTTTTTGGTCAATACTCCTTCTATAAAGTCCGTCCGTAATTTTTAATATATAAGTTTTGTTAATATATATTTTCATAGATAGTATAATTAATTCAAATGAAATGTGATATCTGATACAATGGTAAGTTAAAATTTTATTAAATTTCATGTTAGTACAATCAATGAAAAGAAAACAATTACAAATAATAAAACTCAAGCTAAATATCAGAGACTCAAATGATGTCTTATGCTGCTATTAACAGCATAAACAAATTCTCAACAAACTCAAATTAAATCTAAAGAATTCTAACTTATCAAAAGATTACTGAGGTTTAGAAAAATTAATAAATAAAATAATTTTCAAGCTACCCAAAGTAGCTCGTAATAGTGTACTAAAAAAAGTGTTACATCACTAAATTAGTATCATGTTAGTGTAGGGGTCCTAAAAATAATATTGAACTTAATTGAACTTTATGATAAAAAAAAAATTAATTGAACTTGAGGTTCTTTGACTACCAATGTTTCGAGATCTTAAAAATTAATTTGGTTTTTATTGAACATGAGTATAGAAATTATTTGAGGCTTTAAAAATAAAATTTGGCTTAATTGAATTGAGTCTCAATTTTTTTTTTGGAGAACTAAAATAAAAGTGGACTTATTTGAATATGAATTTTAAAAATTTTATTAGTGGGGAGAGGTGAATAAGTTTTTCAATTTTAGCCCAAATCAATTATAAATTAAAACCTATGGATATCTCAATTGTCTCTTTTCAATTGAATGCGAAAATTATCGATGAGAACCCCTTTCAAATACCACCAACCCAATTAATTTACTCTCAATCAATTTCATAGCAATCCCAAATCCCACAACTCCAATTTGCACATCCATGGATGATATGATATCAAATAATGAAAGCATTAAACACTATATCAATAACAAACAAACAAACATGATAATCAATTTAGTGATATAACAAACAAACATGATTAGATGTTTACAATAACCAATAACAAACAAACAAACAATTTGCTGGTGTGAAAAACCCTCATTGGGAAAAATCGAGGAGAACTACTTGGGATTCACCAAAGCCTTATTCACTACGTGTTAAGTCAACATACAAGGACTCGTGTCTTATAACTTAACTAATACCCATGATTAGATGCTTGTTTCTTTTTTATATCTCTCCGCCGAGACTTCTTCTCTTAAGAATAAAATTAGATTTAATGGATCCTAAGTCTACACATTTTATTTGAGATAGTAAAGGAAAAATTAGATTTAATTAAAATCTTTAAAATAACATTAAACTTAATCAAACCTCCTTAAAAATAGAGTCATAAAGCGGAGTAAATATTGAGTGTAATGTTTACAGCACATCATGTTGACATTGTGTAATCATCTAATAATAAAATGTTCATGTGACGATTACACTATATCAACATGATAACGTAATTGGTGTAACCATTGCATCCATTATTTTCTCCATAAAACAGGGCTTCAATAGCTCTGGCATTGAGCCAACCCTGGCCAAATTCCAGAATGCCCCACATCCAAGACAAAAATGGATCTCCGTATATTGGATCTCGACTCTCAACTCTTCCAGAATACCCCACGTCTGTTAACGAATGCAGAAAAGTCAAACGCCCCCACCAGTGCCTACGGGTTAATATTGAATGCAATGATACTATATGATCATTAATGGTATAGTATCGCTAATCAATAATAAAATTTTAAATAAGCAATGTGAACTCCATTTAGACTTATATAGAAGGAAGGTGATGAATTATTTGATTACATGACAAGTTAGTTATCAATTTTTAATATTATTAATTAGTTACATTACATCGCCTTTTGTCCGTGCCTACGTTCGCGAGGTGAAAGCAATGGCAGAAACTCTGCCGGACGTGATAGAGTATCCCAAATGCTATACCTTCTTCATTGACGTGCCCGGATTGAAGAGTGGAGACATCAAGGATCAGGTAGAGTATGACAACGTGTTGGTGATCAGTGGCGAGAGAAAGAGGGAGGAGAAGAAAGAAGGTGCCATGTTTGTGAGGATGAAGAGGAGGATCTGCCATGCTAACACTGACGCTATCTCTGCGGTTTGTCAGGATGGAGCGGTGACTGAAACCGTTAGGAAATTACCTCCTCCGGAGCCCAAGAAACCGAAGACCATTGATTTAGGTGAAGATGGCTTGACAGTGAAGACCATTGATTTAGGTGAAGATGGCTTGACAGTGATATTCACAGATACGATCAGTTTTTGGTTACCGAGCTCAGATCTAATTGGGCCAGACCTAATAAATCAATTAAACTCAAGTCAGCTAAAATATAGTTCAAACCCACTTTATCAATATGACTCAGTCCAAGGTCCAAGAAGTCCGGGATAATAAGAGTACGTGGGAGAGAGATTATCGGGATATACACTCATGAAGATCAATTCTACCTTAATTGTACTTACCAAAGAAGTAGTGTCCTCTCACTCACGTCACCGCCTCACCAAACTTGTATATTGTAAACTTTATCCACATGGTGAGACATTTCTCAACATACCTTGGTATCTCACAAAAAATCTCTCTACATACATAACTTTTCTCTCTTAGCTATTGTATATCTCCCAGAGCATATAATTTCCAGAGCTTTTTTTCTGTTACTCTATTCATCAATAAAAAGCCACTGGCCACCGCAGTCGTTTCCGAGAGTGGAGTAGGTCACCCGAATCAAACCACTATATATCTGCGTGTTGACTCATTATTTACTGTTTTGTCATTGATTGTTTTATTTATTGCTCATTAATTATATTACTTCACATATTTGACGATTAATCTTGCACGAGCTCAATTTATGCATCATCAACTGCTGTGTTATGATGGTGATCAGCGGTAATGATGTGACATTTGATAAGTTGGATATTTTTTTGGGTATATCTTTTCACTGTCGAATGAATTTTTTTTTGAGAGGGTCCTCTTAAAGTGTACGTGCAAAATTTTTCAGTGAACTAAAACTTCCCTCTCCATGTTATGAGCTCACAATATAAATTTTTTTTTTTTTTTTTGAAAAAGTCTATCGATGAGAGGCGCTCTCTTTTGACTTAGTTTGTTGCTATCACCAAACCCCTGACAAAAAATACAAAAAGAAAGAAATGGGGAAGACACAGAGAAGTAAGACACAAGATCAATAATCCTAAGATTTTAAGGGCCTGTTTGGTTTGTAACATATTCTTTGGACAAGAGGTCTTTGCATCCAATTTTTTAAAAATTAAGAACAAAAATTCAAAATTTAAGAGAATAATGTAGGAAAATATGTTCCAAATTACTAAAATCACCTATTGATATTTCTGATATAATGTAGGTTAAAGTAAACCAGAACAGTAACACTTTTCAAATACAAAACAGTTGTACAGACGAAAGAGTTACACAAAAGAGATATAGTAAAGAGTAACAGTGACAAGCTTTCGCGAAAGAGTTACAGCATACAGTTACACGTAACTACTGTCTAAATAAAATAAACACTGACCCGTTTGCAGACCAGGAACTATGATTGAACTTCAATTAGATCAAGGCTAGTGTTTGACACTATGTCCTTAAGACAGATTTCGCCCCCACACTTGGTGCTTATGGAATCACGAGCGTCTGCCTTCTAGGATACAATGATCTTTACACGGGCAGAAGTAGCACTCCAATCTCCCCGTCCAGCGAACTAAAATGTGTTGTGTACTCTCTAAATGCTGACCGACTTAATACCGAATGTAATGCATAAAATGTCTGCCTTAATGCCTGACCGAATTTCATGTATATAGAACGGTTAATGAATGTCTGGGTATTTTTTTATTTTAAAGACGTTGATGACTTTCCGGACAGTCACCATAAAAAGACACACCCATAAGCAAAATGCAATAGTCATTGGACACTATCTGCATAACTGTTCTTGTATGAACAGACATAACCTTTCGGTTTGGAAGGAAGCAAAAATTATTTAATTAATTAATTTATTTAAATGAATTTTCTCCAAAAATATAGGGCAAGCACACACCCACACCCGAGCCCGGCCCGACTGGGTCGGGTCATGGTCGTGGCGAGGCGGGCGCTCGCGTGTGGTCAAACCAACGACATGTAGCCGCTCGCTCTGCTCACAAAAATGTGGTATCCCTTGGGGCCCAACCCATAGAGCGAGCTTAGACTATATATGCCCATGTTGAGCTTCTTTCTTAACCAATGTGGGATTGGTGTCACATCCCACATTGTACTTCCTTTATTTTCACCTTTCCAAGAGGGTCACTTTGGAGCCTATTTTCTCATTCATTTCTTACTCGATTTGAGCAAGTGAATATATTATATTGTACTCCTTACGGAGTAGAATATGAACTCACGAAAATTTATTCGAAATAACAATTGGGTCCTACTTTAATTTTAGCTCAAAGTCGACCAAAAATCGTTTTGGTCCAACAATTCCCCACATGAATGGTAAATTGGCTGTTAGTAAGCAAATGATAATGCTGACAACTATAGAGAGTACATCTTTGAAAAGATCGTGCATCGAGATAGATAGTTTTTGGCCTTGAACCTTCCCTAGTAAAAGCTCATCGGACTTATCGGCTAAATAGTGAACGTGATGTGTTGAACTATTCAGCTGTTTGATAAATCAGATTGAATAGACTTCACACAGTCTCTTTCCTAACAGAATTGGTTCTCATGATTGTGTTCATTTTGGCCCTGAACAACTTCTGATTTTCATGAGTGCTTTACAAAATTCAGCCTTTACAAATTCTCACAGAAGCGGCCCCTTCACACTGATATCGGTGACTCCTATTAGGAATATCCTGCAATATCCCACTTGGATTTTCCATGGTATAAGAATCTTTAAAAGCATAGCTTACCCTAATAAACTTTGCAGGCAGCACTAGTTTATCATAGGAATTGGTAGGAGAGATTATCTCCTTAGTGCTTCTTTTGAATCACGCATAATTCGGTTGTCCCTTTGAACCTAGATCTTGGGATCTCCAGTCAACTAGGTTGGGTTGCCATTAAGGTGACTCTTGTGTCATAGGCTTTAGTCTCATTCCCCTCGATGTGCAATTTACTTGCTCTCTAGTTAAACCTTTAGTAAGTGGATCCGCCAGATTATCCTTTGACTTTATATAATCAATAGAAATAATCCCATCTGAGAGCAATTACCTAACGGTATTATGTCTACGACGTATATGTCTAGACTTACCATTATACATGTCATTCTGTGCCCTGCCAATTGCAGATTGACTATCACAATGTATACCAATTGCTGGCACAAGTTTAGGCCATATTGGAATATCCTCTAGAAATTGGCGAAGCCACTCAGCTTCCTCTTCTGCTTTATCTAAAGCAATAAATTTAGATTCCATTGTGGATCTAGCAATACACGTTTGCTTTGAGGATTTTCATGATACAACTACACCACCAAGTGTAAAAACATATCCACTTGTGGATTTTGTATCTTTCATATCAGATATCCAGTTTGCATCACTATACCCCTCAAGTACAGTTGGATATCTTATATAGTGCAATCCATAATTCAGGGTATATCTTAGGTATCTAAGAACCCTGATAATTGCCTTCCAATGGTCTACTCCCGGATTACTCGTATATCTACTCAATTTACTAACTGAGTATGCTATTTCCGGTCTAGTGCAGTTCATGACATACATTAGACTGCCAATGATACGAGAGTATTCCAATTGTGATATGTTTTGACCAGTATTTTTAGACAAATGAAGATTTATATCAACTGCTGTTCTAGCAACGCTGCTTTCATCTTTGTCGAACTTCTTAAGTATTTTCTCAATATAATGTGTTTGAGATAGTACAAGTCCACCAGATATTCTAGAAATTTTAATTCCTAGTATAACATCTGCAACACCCAAATCTTTCATATCAAATTTACTGGACAATATTTTCTTAGTAGTTGTAATAATATTATTATTACTACCTAACATAAGCATATCATCCACATATAGACAAACAATGACATATCCATTATTTGTGTCTTTAATATAGACACATTTATCACATTCATTAATTGTGAAATCATTTGACATCATTACCTTGTCAAATTTCTTATGCTATTGTTTTGGTGCTTGCTTTAAACCATAAAGTGATTTAACAAGTCTACACACCTTTTTCTCTTGTCCCGGAGAAATAAACCCTTCGGGTTGCTCCATATAAATTTCCTCATTTAAGTCACCATTTAGGAAAGCTGTTTTCACATCCATTTGGTGTATCTCAAGATTATGCAATGCTGCAATAGCTATGAGCATACGAATAGATGTTATTCTCATAACAGGAGAATATGTATCAAAGTAATCAAGACCTTCCTTTTGTTTATAGCCTTTAGCTACAAGTCTAGCCTTGTACTTATCAATTGATCCATCAGTTTTCATTTTCCTTTTGAAAAACCATTTACACCCCAATAGTTTACTCCCTGGTGGAAGATCAACCAATTCCCAGGTGTGATTTTGTATGATGGATTCAATTTCACTGTTTACAGCTTCTTTCCACATAGGTGCTTCAGGAGTGAACATTGCTTCATTGAAGCTTTGAGGCTCATTTTCTAATAAATATGTTAAAAAATCAGGACCATAGGACTTAGAAGTCCATGCCCTCTTACTGCGTCTAAGTGCCTCTTCACTTTCTTCATTTATAGACTCATGGTTTATATCACTAGTCGCAGTATCATGAGTTCTTTTAAGAGAACTCCCATCATATGCATTTTTACAATGAAAGACATTTTTAAAAAATGATGCATTTCTTGACTCAATAATTATATTGACATGTATATCAGGAATATCAGATTTATGCACTAGAAAACGATATGCACTACTATTTATTACATAACCAATAAACATACAATCAATAGTCTTAGGTCCTACTTTATTCCTTTTGGGAATAGGAACCACCACTTTAGCCAAACACCCCCACACTTTCAAATACTTGCAGGAAGGACTCCGACCTTTCCATAATTCATAAGGGATTTTGTCTAACTTCTTGTGGGGTAGTCTATTTAAAATATAATTTGCTGAAAGCAAAGCTTCCCCCCATAAGTTCTGAGGTAATCCCGAACTAATCAACATGGTATTCATCATTTCTTTCAATGTTCTATTTTTACGTTCAGCAACTCCATTTTGCTGAGGTGTATAAGGCGCAGAAGTTTGGTGAACAATACCATGTTCTTGACAGAACCGATCAAAAGGTGCATCATATTCACCACCTCGATCACTTATTGCCCTAATCTTTTTTTCAAGTTGATTCTCAACCTCATTCTTATAATGCATAAATTTTTTCAATGCTTCATCTTTACTCCTTAGCAAATATACATAACAATATCTTGTGCAATCATCAATAAATGTAACAAAGTATTTCTTTTCACCTCTAGTTTGAACATATTTTAAATCACATGTATCACTATGAACTAATTCTAGAGGTTCAGTACTTCTTTCAATGTTATGAAATGATGATCTAGTTAATTTTGATTCAACACATATTTCACATTTATGATTTGCATCAATGTTGAATTTAGGTAACAACTCTAAATTCATTAGTTTATGCAAAGTATCAAAATTAACATGTCCTAATCTACCATGCCATACATTTGAAGACTCAAGCATATAAGTAGAAGATGTGCTCTTATTATTAAAATTAGATACAATATTCATTACATTCATCTTAAAGAGCCCATCGCTCATATACCCCTTGCCTACATAAATTCCACTCTTGGTGAGTACAAATTTGTCGGATTCAAAAATCAACCTAAAGCCCTTCTTACTCAACAATGATCCAGACACAAGATTCTTTTGAATTTCTGGAACATGTAACACATCTTTGAGTGTAAGTTCTTTCCTATAAGACATCTTTAATATAACCTTTCCTTTGCCTTCAACTTTGGAAGTGGAGGAATTACCCATGAAGAGTTGTTCTCTATCATTAATTGCTTCATATGAAGAGAACATCTTCTTATCCGAACAAATGTGTCTAGTGGCCCCGGTGTCCACCCACCATTCCTTGGTATTTCCTACCAAGTTGACTTCGGATACTACAGCAGAAAAACTTATGTTAGAAACGTTTTCAAAAAGTTTTTCTACCTCGTTTATATTGGCTTGGGCAGCCTTCCTTTTGTGGTTCACTTGTACTTTACGATTTTGACAATCCTTTGCACGATATCCCGGTTTATTGCACACAAAGCAGTTGCCTTTGAACCTTTTGGAATCACCACCTTTGGTCCCTTGTTGACCAACATACTTCATTTTCTTGTTGGTTTTATATTCCTCTTCAATCACATGTGCCTTTGACTCCATGGAATGATTATCCACTTTCTTTTCGGAGACTCTATTGTCTTCCTCAATCTTCAATCTCATGATCAAGTCTTCAAGCTTCATTTCTTTGCGTTCCTCAATCCTCAATCTCACTGTTTGGTTAACTGTAACAGTTTGGTGTCACTGTTTTGAATTAATCACATAAACAGAACATGAAAATTTTTGTAACAAAATTTTTCAAGCCTTTTCTAACTATCACAAATTGAAAAAATAAGTTTTAACAATTTATAATATTTTAGAACACTAAAACATGTATCAGAAACGCAACAAGTAATTAAACTAATGGAGTAGCGAATCTGTCTTAAGATTGTTGGAAAATATGTTCCAAATTACTAAAATCACCTATTGATATTTCTGATATAATGTAGGTTAAAGTAAACCAGAACAGTAACACTTTTCAAATACAAAACAGTTGCACAGACGAAAGAGTTACATAGAAGAGATACAGTAAAGAGTAACAGTGACAAGCTTTCGCGAAAGAGTTACAGCATACAGTTACACGTAACTACTGTCTAAATAAAATAAACACTGACTCATTTGCAGACCAGGAACTGTGATTGAACTTCAATTAGATCAAGGCTAGTGTTTGACACTATGTCCTTAAGACAGATTTCGCCCCCACACTTGGTGCTTATGGAATCACGAGCATCTGCCTCCCAGGATACAATGATCTTTACACGGGCAGAAGTAGCACTCCAATCTCCCCGTCCAGCGAACCAAAATGTGTTGTGTACTCTCTAAATGATGACCGACTTAATGCCAAATATAATGCACAAAATGTCTGCCTTAATGCCTAACCGAATTTCATGTATATAGAACGGTTAATGAATGTCTGGGTATTTTTTTATTTTAAAGACATTGATGACTTTTCGGACAGTCACCATAAAAAGACACCCAGAAACAAAATGCAACAGCCAGTGGACACCATCTACATAACTGTTCTTGTATGAACAGACATAACCTTTCGGTTTGGAAAGAAGCAAAAATTATTTAATTAATTAATTTATTTAAATGAATTTTCTCCAAAAAGATAGGGCAAGCCCACACCCACACCCGAGCCCGGCCCGGCCGGGTTGGGTCGGGGTCGGGGTCGTGGCAAAGCGGGCGCGCGTGTGTGGTCAAACCAATGGCATGTAGCCGCTCGCTCCGCTCACAAAACTGTGGTACCCCTTGGGGCACAACCCATAGAGCAAACTTGGACTATATATGCCCATGTTGAGCTTCTTCCTTAACCAATGTGGGATTGGTGTCACATCCCACATTGCACTTCCTTTATTTTTACCTTTCCAAGAGGGTCACTTTAGAGCCTATTTTCTCATTCATTTCTTACTCGATTTGAGCAAGTGAATATATTACATTGTACTCCTTACGGAGTAGATTATGAACCCACGAAAATTTATTCGAAATAACAATTGAGTCCTACTTTAATTTTGGCTCAAAGTCGACCAAAAACTGTTTTGGTCCAACAAATAACAATACGAGATGTAATCTATTGTACACTTAAAGACATTATCCGAAAGGAAACTTTTTATTTTTTATTTTTTATCTCTCACCCGTTTCTTTCACTCCGCTTCCAAGTGAGTTCAATTGGTTCCTTCAAAACCCCCAATTTCGTCTTAAGTTTTAGTCTTTCCATGTACTTTATGTTTTCTTGCATGATTGATTTTTTATATTTTCTTGAAGTTGAATTTCTTCTTAGATCTAACTTTATGTAAACTATAAAATGGAATCTATGTTGTCGAATTTATTTTGATGTTCTTAACAGTAAGAAAAAAGATGATGTCTTTGTAGCATGTTCAATTTTTGAAGTTAATTTTTTTTTTTTTGCTGAAATCTGTCCATGGGCATTCAACAATTTTCTTTTATCCTAGAGTTTTCTTTTGAAAATTTTAGGTAATAAACTATTGTTTACACTCAAAAATAAAAAAATCTAAGGATGACACGTGAAAACAATCTAACGATTATGAAAAAGTCAGTGAGAGTCCATACTTGATAGAACAGTTAAGGAAGTGAGACTCTAAGAATCCTAAAAAGTGGAGAGACATGACATCATAAGCTATCAGTTGAAGACGATCCAATGTATACATGCATTTCTCGAGAAACAAATGCCATAATTACAGTTATGGTAAAAAAAAGACAGCTTTAATGGTTGAAAGTCATTCTTATTGTAAGAGGAAAACAATTGAGAGTACCTCCTACAGGAATTGAAAGATTGATGTGCTTCTAAACTTGATCTCCCAGTCTTCCCTCACCTACAAAACAAACAAACTGCCTAAGATTGAAATGGTTCGATCGAAGACACTCCGATGCTTAAGTCAGTAAACGGTACTAAATGAATTGCAAGAAGACTAGGAAAGTTCAGCGTACATTTCACCTTAACTCTTTGTCCTTTTATAGATCCATGTTCAGTTAGGGTTTCTATGATCGGCGATTCAAGGTGGTACACCTTCCTCTAATTAGGCGACTCTAGTTGGAAAGTTACTGATATTTTTCCAGTAATTCCTCCTACCGGGCCTATAATCATGCTTATTCATTTAACCAGAATGCCTAAATTACAGACATCTTTTTAGTACCATGTTCACTGTTTAAATAGCTCGGTTGTAACAGTTCGGTCGTGATGAGCACCAAACTCATTCCTTCCTTTCCGAGCTTTTTGATAAGCTCGGTTGCTATTTGATGACAACTAGGTCGGATTTTATCCTCTGCTCGGCCGGAACAACCTAGCTGTCTATTCGATCGAGTTTTATTCTCTACTAGGTCGGTCGAATTTTAGCTTGGCCGAGATAGCCTAGCTATCTGCTCAGTTGGATCTTGCCCTTTACTAGGTCGAACCAACTTTAGCTCGGCCCGGATAGCCTAGCCACTTGCTCTGCTACGTCGGACCAACTTTAGCTTGGCCCTAATAGCCTAGCTAATTGCTCTGCTAGGTCAGACTAACTTTTTCTCGACTCGAATAGCCTAGCTACTTGCTTGGTCATAGTAGAGTCATTGCAAATAACTTTTCAACACGTGTAACTTGCCACGTGTCCAAGTCTAATTTTCAGATGATGATCATAATTTATTGACCCTTTCATTTGCCACTAGAGAATATTTTTCATATGGACACTGAAAGATATTCTCTGTTTACAATCCTCTCTCATTAATTGTCTTGTATTATTTATGAAAAGATGCTTTTGTGTCCTTTTCCCATATTAAAGAGGTGTTAACTCAACGAAGGGCTTGAGAGTTCAATACTTAAAACTTTTAATCATGGCCCCCTTCCCCTAGCTAAGTGGACCTGCCTCTTTGAAGGGTTCGGACATCAGTTATTGGTCACTTATGTGACCCTTGCACCGATTTACCGATCTAATCGGTCTTCGAACTTTATCCATTTGGCTTACACTGTCATGCCTAGTCGTGGACCTAAGTTTGATCGGATGGTTGCACCCGAGTTAGGTCCCTGCCTCTGTCAAAAAAAATTTCCTCCCTACCTTAGCAATAGGTTATCTTATGCTCGAGCCTTCTCGGGTCTTTCATGTGGCAGGTACTCCACAAAAGGATTAGCTCTGAAGCTTAATTCTATTTTTTTTACTGGATGTACTTGCTTGGTTTATTTCCCTATTGTCCCTAACATCCGGACACCTTCACTCAATGTATATATGATGTATGTGTGAAGGGGAGTGTCACCCTCCCTTGGGATGATGTCAAAAGAAAGGGCAAGGAGGAAATAGAATGGAATGATGTGGAAATGTTGGATGTGAATGAACAAAAGTGTGTGCGAGCAAAAATGATTCCCAAGCGCAAGAAGACTTTTGCAAGTAGTGTTTTACTTGGTGGTATTCCAAGGTCGTTTCCTCAGGGAAAGAGGTGTATCAACATGAAGGTGATTCTTATTAAAGAAAAATGCAAAATCATTTGATGTTGGAATTGGTTTGTGATTTTTTTTGGGGTGAAATTAGAATGGAAAATAAGTGTTGGCTAATCTAAGGGGTCACTCCATTGGGAATACCAATTCAACTCGAATCCTTCCTTCAATAAAGCATAGGTGAATGACTGATTCGTGGGAAGCTAGGGACGAGATTGAGTAAGGATCTAAACATAAATCATGACAAGTCTGCGGAATATCAAAGACTCACAATCTTATCCACTTTCTATCCAGTCAAACCAAACCACCATACTTTGAGATGAGGAAAAAAAAAAGGTTGAAATGATATACCCAAGAAGAGGTCTCCTTTAGATTAGTCAACTAAAAGGCTTAGCTACTCATGCTTGAAAGGGAAACAAAAATGAAATGCGAAGACATTATGAAGAAATAAAGATTAGAGCTAACCATAAACTAAATGTATCAATATAAATTTAGGATAATTTATACATGTTCATCATCTCTTGCTAAAGAGTGAATGAGAAACTACTCACTCTTCATGCCTTTGGTAAAGCTAAAAAAGTGAGTGATGCTCATCTCTCCAAGTAGAAGAGTTACAAGGTAAAAATATATTACACAAGCAGCCGATCTTCGATAAAGAATGAGTGAATCATGTTCCACCCTTCACGGCTTTGGTAAAGCTCTAGAAAAGTGGAAGAATTTCACTCCTCTAAGGGAAGAAGGAAGTTCAAACAATGAAAGTAAAGGAAAGCAATTACAAGGAAGCAATAATACAAGAAGGCAATTACTTTTGGAGGGTTTTCCACAACCAAGAGATATGTTTAAAAGCCCAAAATGGGTGGTATTTATAGGCAACAAAAAGATGCCCTTTACAAGCCCCAAAGGATGACATTCACAATCCCCCAAAGATGTCATTCACAAGCCCCAAAGATGCCTTTTGGATTATACTTTAATCTCTCTTTGTTTTGAGCTTTAATAATTGGCATCCTATAGTTTGTAGCTTTGATAAATAGATCTCCAGTAATTTGTAGCTTTGTCACTATTGGCACCCCGATAGTTTGTAGTTTTGACGCACAAAACCTGAAAAGAATAACAATTAATGCATTATCCCTAATTCACACACTAACCCTAATAGGTCAATTTTGTTTAGTTTAACTTTGTTTAACTAACACAATTGACCTATTAACTTAATTAAATCATGCATTAATTAGGGTTAATCAGTACTCCATGGTGATGTTGCCACTAAAAGATTAGCTTTGAAGCTCAATCTTATCAATTCGCGGGAGGTACTCAACTGTTAGGCATCATTCACGTGGTAGGTACTCCACAAAAAGATTAGCTCTGAAGCTCAATCTTATTCATTTGCGAGAGGTACTCGGCTAAAGACATAGTACGAAAAACTCAATCATGTTTACATATGAGAGGTACTCCCCTGAAGTGATAAAGCATTAGTCATCCCAACCCAAGAGCTCAGGCATATCATTTATAAATGGACGTCGATTCTTATTTCAGCTTGTATTGTTTTGTTTAGTACAGGTCATGCCACCCAAGCCTTGCCTCCATAACAATGTTTGCTACTAAGAGTTTCCATTTTTTCTTCTTTAAGAAAATGGACTTCTCAAGCTCTTCTTTTATTTGACCTCTTTGGTCTAACTAGACTATTTCGTCCATGGTCTTAATTGCTTCTGTAGTTTCTATTAATTAACGGACCGACTTGGGGGAAGGTGAGCTTGGTACTATCCACATCTTCTTCAACCTTGGCTTACTATGTTACAGAGACACATGCGAGTTCGACTTTTAAATGTCTAGTTGTGACTCGTGTTTGATGAAGTACCAAGGATTTTGTTATCCTTTTGGATCTTTTCCCTTTCGTGAAGGATTTTTCAAGCTGCCTCCCAAGGCTCATTTTGGCTCCACGTACTCTGTATATAATCTTCCATTGCATGGTTAGAACTTTTGTTAGAGCAAGAAATAATCTGTGAAGGTTGGTTTTGCTTGGTCCATATTCAATGCTTCATCATGTGATTTGGAATGTGTAGTGGCTGCACTGCTCCTTGCAGATGTTGATTGTGGCATTCTGATCATGATGATGCAAACCCCTTCATTCAGTTTGTGTTTATGATGTCCATTGTTAATGGCGATAGCTCTATGTTGTTGAACTTCTATTGCAATTGCTGAAGTAACTGGGATTGCCTAAATCCCACTAAACTTCTCACTTGCTTTGCTTTGTCTAAGATGGTTTTCGATCTTAACGGATAAGTTATATTCTGGTTGGTCACTGCAATACAAGAAAAGCTCGTCCCAAGAGCAAATATCACATGCACTTAAGAATAATGATGATTTTCAGTGGGTGGCAGATATTGTCCCATAAGAAACTACAATGTATCATCATGCATGACTAAATGAATTGTGAGCATAACTTGTAACTAAGTCATTCTTGTGCTTGTATGGTGGGGCTTTGCAAACATGTATTGGGAGTCAAGTCCTCATAAAAACATCAAATTACGTCTAGAATGTTGAATTTTCCATCCAACTGAGCATGAATATTTGTCCAAGGTGTAAGTCTAGTGGGCCTAGATAATTATTAACATATCCATCAGGACATTTTACTCACGTGAGGCATGGATGAAGAAGACCTCTTGTATGCTAAACATCCGTCCATGAATAGCAATTCATAGTAGTAAATAATTTATTTTTCTTTGGAATAGTTATTCAACAAGATAAATGACCTTGTCCCTTAGGCTTCCACGATGCATGTCATATTTAAATTCTTGGTTTTTCCAAGTTAGAGAGTCGATTTTCATACGTGTAGGTGCTGCCCATTAGGAATCAAGTGGTACACTTTGATTCTTCTTATTTTGTATTTTAGCCCCTTTAAACTAAAATACTTTTCAGTCACTGACCTCTTAAACTAGATATCTTGGGTATCACTGTATTCAGATCTTACATAATAATCAAATGTAATTTGTCATAAATACACCCCTCTAGTGAAATTCTTACTTCCTAGGCATGTTTCACAAGGTGGTATGCATAGGATTTGCCTTGAGGAGGCATATGGATTGACCAAACCAATATTTTCTAAGCATTCTTTATGTTGTAACAGTCACGGTGGCCTAAGGAAAAGCTTTAGGGCTCTTGGATCCATGAGATAATTTATTCAAAAATGTTGAATAATCACACAAGAAACGATCTCCAAAGATTTGTACTAGTGTGAACGACAATCCACCCGATGAGGCTGAATCTCACTCCAATATTCACCGAGCATAGTGGCACACTATGCCCAAGACCGATACTTTTGTCTTAGTATGCAAAGTTTATTGCAAGCTTTCCAGGTAAAGTTGGTGACAACTACCATTGAGATAATGTGTAGCTAAATTCTTGGACCCTGCTAATTTTCTTAAAGGCTTAATCTCTACTCGTGTAGGTCCTTCCTATTTGAAATTGAGTGGTACACTCTAATTTGTCTCAAATGCATATCATTTAATTCATATTTGTTGTCCTTTCAAGTCGAACATTAAGCAATTGACCCTTGAATAGTTTCCAATCATCTTGAATTTGCATAGAAATTTCAAACATCGTAGAAATAGCTTCTTTTCTTTGATAATGAACCTGAGTCAATATAAATAGATTTTTCTTTCACAATAAAATTTCATAAACAAGTGTATGTCAAGAGAGTGAAGAAGCTCTGGACTTCTATGATCTATCTACATAAACTCAGTAATACAAACCCTTAAGTATATGGCGGAGGGCATATTTCCTGACCAACCATAATAAAACATGATTTGTTTAATTTATTTTAATTCATTGGCCTAGTGCCCCATTGCTATTGTTTTATGTTTCATCCAATATAAAACTGGTGATGACATGTATGGGAATGTAAAACCCTGAAAAATTTGAAATTTTTCCAAAAAGGCCAAAATGGTCATTTTGCCACTGTAATGCGAAATTAAAATACGTGTTCTATAGACCTCGTATGACACAATAAACTTCGTTATTGATTCGTTTCGTAAAATCTAGTCACCCTGTCAAATTTCATTGAATTTTTAGATAAATAATTTTTTTTGCACGTTGTTCGAGGCAGCTAGGTGGCAGATGACCTCACAAAGGTCCCCAAATATAAATTTTATAAAATTTATATATAATTGGATAAAATTTCAAATAAAATTAATTTGAACTTAAACTGGGATGAATTTAATCGTTTCAGGACGAAAACGGACCTAGACAAGGGGGCGTGTGACATGATGCAGACCAAGTGTTAAGGGTTATAAATATGATGAAATATCTGATTTTGGAGACATTTCTTCAGCTGAAACCAGTAGGTACACATTGGAGAGAAGGATAGAAAGAAAGAGAAAAATTCAATCTTCTTTCTCAAATTCACGGAGTTTTGCTTGTTGGAATTCATCGATCCAAGAATCAAAGTCGATCTCCTCGACGAGGGCTGCACTTATGTACCAAGAACGAAGGATTTCACCGAAGATCCAAATAGAAGATTTTGAAAAAATCAAAGTGTAATACCGCACATGCGTATAGTAATATACTAGTTTAGTAGTTCTTTTATATATATAATGGCGTAAAAATGAATAACATAGGTTAAAACATTAGAAATAAATATTTGGGAGACAAATGGAATTGAGAAGTTTACGTTTCGAAAACATATGAGCTTTGAAATAGTTAATAGGTAAGTTTCTAAATATTTTTGGGTCAAACTACGGTGTCCATTGAATCCGAAAGGTCGAACAACCTTGGGAAAGGTAATATGAGATGTATTAGAGGTTAGAAAGTATTCCCGAGTTAAAATCCACTTTAGAGTAAATTTGGGTAAAAATTATCTTGGACTCCTTCTAGTATTTTGGCCATAACTTTTTATCCTCATGTTCAATTGATCTGAAATTTTGACAATAGATAGAAAACATCAAGGGCTACAAAAGTGTCTCTAATGAAAATTTTTCAATTCGATCTATAAATGGATCAAAACTGCACTGGAAGTCGAGGCAGTCAAACGGTACCGGTACCCAGTACCGGTACCATACGGTATCGGTACCCCGAAACCAGTAGCTAAACAGTACTGGTACCCAGTACCGGTACCACTTCTCTGAAGCCTTCCGAACA
>JAHQCQ010044046.1:0-26633 GCA_023539305.1 Ilex asprella
TGAGACCCATCACCAACACACATGCATGAACATGTTTTTTATAAGGACCAGCCAAAAAATTTAAATAATTATAAAAATTATTGCAGAAAGGACTAGCAATCCTCTCAAAAAAAAAAAAAGGGTTCGACTTCGAAAGTGTAAGTTATGGTATCAAAGTTTATCATGTATTGGGTTCAAACTCTAACTCTTTGGGGGTCAAGTTTACAACAAAAAGATAGAACCTATGACCATGAAATCTTGAAAAATATGACTTTTAAGGATATATGTATAGTGTTTTTGGGTGCTTTATAAATAACATATTTTGGAGTGGTTGGTATAAGTGTGAATTTCGACTCTAAAAAAATTTGTAACTTGATGGGACACTTCTGAGAAAGGAGTATATCATCAACACGTGTCCTCGGCGCCAAGGGTACGTTTTTTTTCTGATAAAAGCACGAGTCCATAGCTTTTGAAGGCGCCTGTTGACTCTGCTGACACGTGCACTCGGCGCCGAGATACCCCCCTTTTGGAAGATCAGAGTTGATCATAGCCCCTGAAGCAATTCATCATTACTTAGGCCCCCTTTGGCCACTTTGGATCTTCCTTTTGCCCCGGTTTGTTGACATTCGAGGAGAATACGAGTTCACAAAGGGAGAGATTTGTTGCCATTTCTTTATTATGCGAAACTCACCACGCACAATCTGACGTCGTCTGTGAGAAATAATTGAGTTTTCCAAGGAACAGTGACCATGGTGAATACTCATCAAAAGGGGAAGGGACCTCAACAAAGGAATACCGATTTACCGGCTCCCTCCACATCAAGAACCAAAGACCGTATCAAAAATATCAACAAGGAACTTTCAAATTGCTTTGGGGAGAAAATCCACCATGCTAGTTTGAGTATCAGGGCTGGAAAATCAACCCCCTTGGTCTGTCAATTGGCTAACATGATTGAAGAGATATTCGGGGATCGATTACGGTAGTTAGAGGAGGACAACGTAAACTTCTTGAACTGGCTCACCCAATTTACACTTTCCAGCAGAGGATCTCAAGATTCGCGGTAGTCACGGGAGCCCTCCGTCAGGGAGCTTGGCGGGTGCGATTTGAGGAACCACCTAAGTGGCGAAACAGGGAGCTCCAAGGCTCCAAAACACCCGAGGGCCGAGGGAAGCCCCTAGAGATTTTGGCCAGGAAGACTAGAACATTGGCTTGGAGTGACCTCCGTCAAAGGTTGTCCAGGCGAGGTGGCGTGGAGGATTTCGAGGAGAGGTCAACTCTCTCCGTCCGATACCATTGTGTTGTTGGGCGTGGCGACCGATCCCGAGAAGTTAAGATGTACCCCAAGCAGAGGGAAGACCATGGGGTACAGTTTGGTCCAGCTAGAAAGGATGAGACCACCTTGGAGGACGACACCGATGACAAAGCTATCCAATCGCCCTTTACTATGCATATTGCAGGGATGGAGGTCCCAAAGAAATTTGTCATGCCCAGGTTCAAGGTATATGATGGGCGTTTTGATCTCGAGGCCCACCTTAGGCAATGCAAGCAAATGATGTCCCTATACCACACGGACCATCGATTGCTATGTCGGGTGTTCTCGATGAGCTTAGGGGACACCGCTATGAAGTGGTTTGAAACCCTTCCACTTAACAGCATAGGGTCTTGGAAGGAGCTAACCAGCCAATTTTCTGCCTGATTCATAACAAGGAGCAAACGCCCCAAGGACTTCGGGTCGCTACTAACTTTAAGACGAAAGGAAGGTGAATCACTCCGCCAGTATGCCGCTCGATACTGGGAGGAGGTGAATGGGGTGGATGGATGTTCTGAAGAAAACCCCAATAGACATGTGCGAGTTGATGGCTCAAATCAATAAGTACTCCTGGATAGAGGATGAAATGGTGAGGGGCAAAGGAAAGACTGTAGCCCTAAAGAAGAGGGAAAAGGAAAAGGAGTTGACCCCTTTCCAGAAGGGACTGGTGCCCCTATCAGGAAGTTCATTAAAAAGGGTCCACATTGTGTTCAAGGAACCCATTTACAAGTTGTTCCACAAGATCAAGAGAGAGCCTTTCTTCAAATGGCAGCCCAAGATGTAGGGTGATCCATCCACCAGGAACCAGAAGGTGAAATGTTCCTACCACCAGGACTTCGGTCACCTCATCGAAGATTGTAGGGTCTATAAATCTTTCCTAGAAAGATTGGTGCAAGACCGAAACTTGAAGGAATACATCGAAGAATCAGTGCCAGTAGAAACACATAGCGCCAATGATCAGGCCACTATCTGGGGCAACGTCATTGATGTCGTCCACGTTTGCCCGCTGGATCGACCAACTTCTAATACCCTCAGGTCTGACCTTAAGAGGATAGCCTTCACAAGGAAGGTGGACGAAGGGGAGGGGGCTGTCCCAATAAGAGGCCCCGGACGGATAAGGAGGGAATCACTTTCTCTGACGCTGAACTCGTAGGAGTAGTCCTCCCCCATGAAGACGCCTTGATCATAACTTTGAAGGTTGATAGCTTTGACGTTAAAAGGATCTTGATGGATTCAGGAGCTTTCAGAAGTGATGTACTTTGAAGTCCTAAAACACATGGGCATGGGTTCCCAAGATCTTACCAAAGTCAACACTTCCCTCGTTGGATTCAATGACTCCTATGCTTTGCCCTTAGGTAAGATCACACTGTCAGTTACCATAGGGCCCATCATAATTGACACGGAGTTTATGGTGATCAACTCCGATTCACCTTACAACATAATCATGGGTCGGGCCTGGCTACATGCACTCGTAGCAGTACATTCTACCTATCACTAGAAGTTGAAGTTCTCCATCCCTGGGGGTGTAGGGGAGGTCCACAGGGACCAGGCTTCCGCCAAAATTTTATTAAATGCAGTAGTAAAGGTAGGGGTCTTCTCCAAAGAAAAGAAGCGAGCCTCAGAGGAGATTGTGAATAAATAGCAATTACAGTCTGGGCGGTTGAAAGGTGAAGAGCTGCGGGTTGATTCGGCCAATCGCTCGGTGGAGGATCTCTGAAAAATGCTTCTAGTGGAAGGAGATGAAAAAAGTATTTCCTGGTCGTCTCCACCATGTCCTCGGCCTAGTAGAAAGAGATGGACAATTCCTTGTGACGGAATGTAAAAGTATTTGCGTGGGACGCCACACAAATGAAGGGGGATAAGCCCCGACGTTATAACTCATAAGCCGGTGAAACAAAAACCTCAGAAGACAGCTCCGCATCACGCCTAGGCGATAAACGAAGAGGTTGAGAAGCTCTTGGAGGCCAACACCATCCGGGAGGTCCGGTTCCCGGAATGACTGTCAAACACGGTTTGCACAAAGAAAAAAGGGTGGGAAGTGGTGCGTTTGCGTGGACTTCACAGAACTTAACAAAGCTTACCCCAAGGATGATTTCCCCCTCCCAAAAGTGGACTAGCTAGTGGACGCTACAGTAGGGTACCAGCACATGACCTTCCTAGATGCCAGGGCTGGCTACCACTAGATTTCCCTCCATCCATCCGACCAGGAGAAGACTTGCTTTATTACTCTAAGAGGGGTTTATTGCTACATGGTCATGCCTTTCAGTCTAAAAAATATTGGGGCCATGTATCAAAGACTTATGAACTGAATGTTCAAACGACAGATAGGAAAAACCATGTAAGTGTATATAGATGATATGTTGGTCAATAGTAGGAGAAAGGATGATCACCTTACAAACCTGGAAGGTACCTTCTCCATCCTCCAAGAGGATGGGCTAAAACTGAATGCAACCAAGTATGTCTTTGGAGTTGGTTCTAGGAAGTTCATTGGGTACTTGATAAGCCAACGTGGAGTCGAGGCGAACCCATAACATATACAAGTCATCATGGATGTGAGAAAACCTCGGATAGTCTGAGAAGTCCAGAAACTCACAGGAATGTTAGTTGCGCTGAATCATTTCATCTCGCAGTTGTCAGACAAATGCAGGCCCTTTTTTTAGGCTATCAAGAGATCCGAAAAAGACGCTCAGAGTCTTGAGTGTGAAGAGGCACTCAGAGGAATCAAAGAGTACCTTAGGATCCTCCCAACCCTTTCTGTCTCGGCGGAGGGGGTCAGAATTTGCTGTCAGCAGTGTACTGATCAACGAGTACGAGCGCGAATAGAATCCAGTGTACTACATAAGCAAGGCTACTGGATGCAGAGACAAGGTACTTGCCCTTAGAGAAGTTAGCATTGGCGTTAATCATGGTCGCAAGAAAGTTAAGGCATTACTTCTAAGCACACCCGATCACCCGTCCTAACAGACCAACCATTAAAATCAATTTTAAGGAGAACATTCATCTCTAGAAGAATAGCTAAGTAGGCGGTGGAGATGGGGGAACATGAAATTCACTTCAAACCTTGCACTGCCATAAAGGGGCAGGTACTGAATGACTTCATAGCTGAATTTTCCAAGGAGTTTCCCCTCCTGGAGGAACCGCCCCTCAAGGAGGAGCCCTCATTGGACGGTCAAGAACCTTTCTGGAGCCTATGCGTAGATGGATCCTCCAACAGTAGGGGGTCCGAAATCGGGGTGCTGCTATTCTCCCCGAAGGGATTGGTCATGGAACAAGCCATCCGACTAGGCTTTAAGGCATCCAATAATGAGGTGGAGTATGAAGCCCTTATTTTCGGGCTTAGACTTGCTGATGTGATAGGAGTTACATATTTGATCGTCCACTGCGATTCCATGTTAGTGGTCAACGACGAGTTTGAGATAATGGCCACAAAGATGAGGGCTTATCATCATGAAGTGATGACTTTGCACCATAAGTTCAAGAGAGTTAAAGTCAAGCAAGTTCCTCTAGATAAAAATATCCACACCGACGCATTGGCATGTCTGGCTTCAACGCTAGATTCCACCATGACACGAAAGACCACTGTGTAGTACCTTCCCACCCCCAGCATAAATGAAGCTTCCCAGGTAGTTGTTATCCAGAAAGGGGAGAAGTCACCCAACTGGATAGATCCACTGCTTAAGTTCCGCTATTCCTGGGAACTCCTCGAGTGCCCCAAGGAAACAAAGAAGATAAAGTTGAAGGCCCCAAGATTTTGGGTTTCTCTAGATCAAAATTTGTACCAAAAGTCATTCTCTGGACCATACCTTCTTTGTGTCGACGAAAACAAAGTAAAACCTCTCATGTACGAGGTACATGAAGGCATATGTGGGGGGCACTCAGGTGGGCGATCAATGGCTCATCGTATACTGTCCCAAGAGTACTGGTGGCCACAGATGCAAAGAGATACGCATACATACGTTTGAAGGTGTGATCAATGCCAAAGGTTTGCCCCTGTCATTAAATAGACAGTCGGTGACTTACATCCGCTAACCAATCCTTAGCCGTGTGCTCAATAGGGACTCGACCTAGTCGGGCCCCTTCCAAGGGCTCCTGGAAACAAGAGATTCCTTATAGTAGGAACCGACTATTTCACAAATTGGGTTGAGGCGGAGCCCTTGACTCATATTAGGGACGTGGACACCAAGAAGTTCATGTGGAGAAACCTAGTGACGAGATTTGGGATTCCCTGTGCCCTTGTATCAGACAACGAACCCAATTTAACAACAGGCCTTTCAAGTCTTTTTGTGAGCATCTTGGAATCTGAAACTACTATTCTACCCCTGTGTATCAGCAAGCCAACGGACAAGTAGAGTCCTCCAACAAGACTAGCATCAATGGAATCAAGAAAATGTTGAAAAAGGCTAAGAAAAAGTGGGTGGATGAGCTCTTAAACGTCTTCTGGGCATACAAGACCACCCCTCGGACCTCAATAGGGGAAACACCCTAAGCTCTCACATACGGGTTGGAGACAGTCATTCCATTAGAGGTAGGCCTCCCTATCATAAGAACGCAAGACTTTGATGCCGGGAACAATAACCACCAGTTCGACTTAGATATGAACCTCACGGAGGAGAGAAGAGATGTAGCTACCTTAAGATTGACTAGGTATCAAGAAGGGGTGTCTAAGCTCTACAACAAGTGGGTTAGAACCCGAGAATTCCAAGTAGGTGATCTAGTGCTCAGAAGGGTGGTAACAAACACCCGAAATCCAGTAGACAAAAAGATGGGACCCAATTGGGAAGGACTATATAAAGTCATGACAGTAGGAGGCTCCGAGTCTTACAAGCTAGAAGACATGGAAGGAAGAGACGTGATACGACCTTGGAATGCAATGAACTTGAAGAAATACTACTTCTAATGAATAAAAACTCATTTTTATGTCCAAGAAAATTATCCTGGAAAGGGCATGACCTTGGGGACAGAGTTTCATGGACTCTTGCCTCCAAATAAAGAATAGGAGTGAGCCTCCCAGAAAGGGCATGGCCTTGGGGGCAGAGTATCAGGGACTCATGCCTCCGAATAAAGAATATGAGCGAGCCTCCTATAAAGGACATAGCCCTAGGGGCAGAGTCTCAGGAACTCCTACCTCCAAATAAGAAACAGGAACGAGCCTCTCGGAAAGGGCATGGCCTTGTGGCCAGGGTCTCAGGGACTCCTACTTCCAAATAAAGAATATGAGCGAGCCTCCTAGAAAGGGTATGGTCCTAGGGGTAGAGTCTTAAGGACTTCTGCCTCCAAATAAAGAACAAAAGCAAGCCTCTTGGAAAAGGCATGGCCCGAGGGCGAAGTCTCGGGGACTTCTACCTCCAAATAAAAAACATGAGCAAGCCTCCTAAAAAGAGCATGACCTTGGTAACAATCTCAGGAACTCTTGCCTCAGCATGCCTCCCGACGAAGGTATGACCCTGGGAGTGCCTCGAGAACTCCAACCTAAAACTAAAGAATAGGGGTATGCCCCCTGAATGAAAAATGACCCTAAAGAAGCACTCATCGGATGTGCTGCTTGGGAAAGACTTAAACCATTGAGATCATCATGTCTGGGATTCCTGAAATGCATGTCTGGCTAAGTAAATGGAGCCTGGAGATGGGTTGCCCAGACCCTGAGGCCGATCACGGGTTTGCTTGTACAAGTGCATGGACAAAAGTGTCTTAGCTGGATAATAGTGGGGCAAGGGATCAAACTTATCTCCTCGGATTGACAAATAGGGAAGATAAAGCTAACCAGAGTGAAAAGTACATTGATGAAAATCATCACGCATCCTTGGGTATGAAGGGAACCGTTGTTTTGAAAACTAAAGCTTTTTGGTCCCGAGGTCCAACGCTTGCAAATTTTCAGAGTTAAGAGTTAGAAGTACGCAGAAATAAAAGAAGACACGTAAACAAAACGAAGTCTTTTTTTTTTGTTCATATCAAGAGAAAAAGAGGGCTTTGTGTCCCCTAGGCTACAAAAGAGAATACTACAAACAAAAAGGAAACTACAAGGGAATCTATGTTGAATCACCATTTAGCGGGGCTACTAGGACTTGAGTCTCTCTCTTGGAAGTGAAAATCTAAGCCTAGACCACCAGGGGACTAATCACTTCATCGTCAGCATCTCCAGCAACATCCCCAAATAACTTTTCAATGTTGGGGGAAGAGACGGCATTGGGGGCATCGGTTGGGGGAGCCGGAGCTAGAACTGGAGCAGGAGCAAGAACAGAAGGAGCAGGGGAGTCAACTTGGACAGTCGAATGGGGCAGGAGAAGGGATGACAGCGAGAGTCTGTGATATTTGCCATGGCCTGTAGCATAGCTTTAGAAGGCACATACTCGTGCATAAGGAACTGGGAGACTTAGAAGGAACCCCCGTTTCCTTACGTGCCTCGTCCTAGCCCTTCTTGAAGAACTCTTTTATGTTTTCTTCAAGGGCGACCAGGATGTCGTCGGCGTATTCGTCGGTGATCTGCTTCTTCGACCTCTTGTTGGCCTCCATCTAGGCCCTAACCTTGTCAAGCTCCTGGGTGAGGGTCAAGCAAGTCTGCGCTGACTCCTCTGCCCTTGCCTCTACTGAAGATAGCTACTGCGTTTGCTCGGTTATCTTTCTCTCGGCGTCAACGAGGGCTATACTCAGTTTTTAGCGCTAACCCTCGCTGACTCACCATCCTTCAGTAGCTGCTCAATTTGGGCCTCCTAGGAAGACAGTGTGTCGTCCTTGACGGCCACATCCTCCTTGGAAGCAGCAAGAACTTCCTTAGCTTCAGCCTTGAATCTCTCAGATTCCGAAAGCCTTGCCCTTTGTGCACGATAGTGCTCGACAGTAATTGAAATTTACTGAGGGACCTGTTAGAGGGAAAGAAAAAAAGTTACACCAATGTAAAAAGGATAAAAACAAGGAGATCTTGTGTAGAGCTTACCACCAGGGTGCCTTGACTGATTGAGCAGAATATCTGGTTAGTCGGCCTTCCCTGGTGCTCCGCCTTGTCAGCGCCAAATTGAAGTGTCTCACTCACGACATAGGCCACGTGAGAATCATGGACGATGGATTCGTTGACCCGGATCACCCTGTTCATTATATCTTGGGCCTAGGGGCGTCACTCCTCAGTAGCAAGTATCGGTGCCATAGAAGGAGAAGGAGTTTGCTGATCTTGCTCTTGCTGCTATTGTTGCTATGATAGAGGGGCCCTCCCTCGGTCTAGATCATCATGTCTTTGTTTGGTCCTCCTTTTCTCCTCAAATTGAGGGTCTCGATCACGGACCTGGCCCCGTCTAGAGGATCTCGGCAGCATAAGAGGAGAAGGAGGAACGTTGATATTGATTCTTGAAGGGGGTGGGGGACATTGCCAGAGGATCCCCTGCCTTTTCTGGCGGCCAATGCTGCCCTCCGATTCAAGATGTTGAGATTATGCGGGGTCGGTGGGGCATGACTACCTCAAGAGCGTCCTCCTCGTCCAAGCTCTAAAGAATGTTGAAGTCAAGCCAAGCCTTCCTTCCGGACTTACTGGGCTCGGCTTGAACTGTGGCGAAGGGCTCCCTAACTTTTACCACTTCTTCGACTCCTTCAATAACCCTCTGTAGTTATGTTTCGGTGGCCCTGTCTGGGTCCTCCTCCAAGTTTTGATCAAAGAGTTCGGACCACCGTGAGGGGTTGTAGGGTTGGGGAAGTTTGAAAAACTTCTTGTATCCTGGAATATAGCCTAGGAGCACATGAGCTGCTCGGCCGAATCTGTCACCAATATTCCCCTAGACGGTGACTAAATCGTCAAAATTTATTAAGTGCCGAGGAGGTGGAGCAACTTCGTGAGTGAAAACGTTTGCACAAAAGAAAGAAGAGCATCAGAACTTACAAATAACTAGAAAGCTACAAAGGCCGAGAAGAGAGAGAGAGAAGCTGACCTACTTGTTGTTCGCCACTCCTTAGGGCTTGACAAGCTGTCGTACTCGGGGTCGACCCCCTCTCCCAGACACCGCTGAAGATTTGCAAGTCATCCTTGTATCATCTGTCAAAATCGGGGAGGTGCGTGACAAGGTACATGGAGAAGTCCCAAGTTTTGAGATAGAAGTTTTGCTGGGACATCACCCTCAGTAAGGAATAACAGAAGAGGATATCCTCGAGGCCTAGATTGACCCCGAGACACCTATTAAATTCTACCACCCCTATGATTATCCTAAAAGTGTTGAGACAACACTGCTCCGGGAAGAGGCAGAACCTAGATAGAAACTGGAGGAGAAGTGGATGGAGGGGAAATCTGAATCCTCCCTCCATGACAGCCTTGGTATAAAAAGGCACGGTGTCCTCGGCGCCGACGTTGTGACGATGAAGTGCTAGGTCAAACTCGCTAACGCCGACGCTACGAGGAATGTCGTAGTGGGCTCTAAAGTTGGTTATTTGCGGGATGCCTTTAACTTCGTACTTCCTCGGTCTAGAAGTCCCTGCCTCTTGGACTTCGGCTGCAGGGCGACGGTTCCTTGGCATCTTTTACAGAAGAAAAAGGAAGGTTCAAAGTCTCTCTAAAAAATGGCGATCCTAAGGGACACTACAAGATATGAAATGGCGAAAAGGGAAAGCTAAGGGACTACCTTAGAGTTCCAAAGGTCTCAGAACTTAGACAATGAGGGTCTGGGGGTGACCAATCGTCGAAAGAAAACGTAAAAAAAGGAGTTAAGGTAAAACAGAACACTCACCAGAGGGATAGGGTGAACGATGGAGGCTGGAGAATGCTCTTCTCCGTCAAACGATTGTCGAAAATGAAGAAAATGAACAAAGGAAGACAGGCCTTCAGTTTATATAGGGCTTGACCCCATCATTGTGCACGAGACACATGGACAGACACATTCAATGCGCACGATCTCCAAAGGGCGGATTACGACAAAAGCAATGATGAGACATTGAGCCCTATCACCTCTTAACGACACGTGTCCCCGCCATACGAAGATCAAAGGGCTGGGGACAGTTGATGGGACACTTCTGAGAAAAGAGTATATCGCCAACACATGTCCTAGGTGCCGAGGGAACACCTTGTGCTCTTTTGAAGACACGTGTCCTCGACGCCGAGGGTATGCCTTTTTTATGATAAAAGCACGAGTCCATAACTTTTGAAGGCGCCTGTTGACTCTGTTGACACGTGCACTCGGCGCTGAGGTACCCCCCATGACAAGCACATGTCCTTGGCTCCGAGAACATCTCTGCTCGGTAACCATGTGTCCTCGACTTTTAGGAAGGCTACTGATTGACAGTTGACAAGTCTCATAGCTAGACTAGAGATCATGAGGGTGCTCTCCCCAACGAAGTCAAAATGGCAGTGTACAAGACACTCCACCAAGGGGAGTTAGGGATGTGACATGAAGTACAAACTAAGGGGTGAATAAGCCAAAAATACCCCTACTGACATACGACAATCTCAGGCAAGCATTAATGAATCCTCAGCGGATGGGACATCCACAGTGGCTGGGAAAGCACTAGATAAAGAGAATTAAATGCTCTAGGGTCCACGCATTTAATACATCTACGATGGAGAAAGAACATTTATTGCTTGAGCTCCTGAACAATTAATAATGGAGGCCTCCTCCATGAAAAATAGGGGGCACACTGCCCCATGTTTGAACATTACCTTCTGTTTAGACCCTCAGTAATAATGAGCATTTGGTGGGTATAAATAGCTCACAAGAATGTAGTGCAAAAGTACACAAATTTATCTCTCAAGAACCCCAAACAGTTCTTTTTTCTTCCTATTTCTCAAAAAACTGACTTGATCGTCGGAGGGGATATGCCGAAAAACACTCCGACGCCCTTTTAATCCTTTTGTGTTACAGGACCTGCTTTTTATCCGTCGGAGTTGATTAGAGCCCTTGAAGCAATTCATCACTACTCCTTAGCCCCCTTTGGTCACTTAGGATCTTCCTTCTGTCCTGATTTATGGACATTCGAGGAAAATATGAGCTCACCAAGGGAGAGATCTGTTCTCGTTTTTTAATTATGCGAAATTCACCACACAAATAACCCAACCCCATAATAGATTGGGTTTCAGTACTGTACACTTATTGAAAAGGAAGAAAAGGGATTGACAGAATAATGTGGTGAAGTTAGAGATGATGATATATATACCATGAAGAAGCCCCAATCTTGACAGGCTTTGTCAAGGTCTTGTACGACTTTGGAGCGTTGTTCAGGAGTACCAGAGGTGAGCAAGGAAAAATCAATGATAGGGACTGAAACTTCTTGGTCTGAAGCAGTGGTTTCATCGGAATTTGTGGAGTAAGCATAGTTGGAAGGCATGGTTTTGAGATCAGGCGATTCAGCTAGTGTTTTGATGCTTGTCATCTTGGTTGGTTGGACATCGGAAGTTGCTGGTGGGAGTTGGGTAGTCGTTGGAGCTGTACTGGCCATTTGAGAGAGAGAGAAAGAGCTTGTATTTGATGACTATTATGTTTCAATATATATATATATATATAGATATTTTTTTTTTTGAAGAAGCTCTTGGCTCCTTGCCTGCTTCCACTGGTGCAGTTAATATCTAAGGAGATGTTCCTCTCCTTCACAACCCAACAGTCAAAAGGCAGCAGAAACTGCAACAACTCGTTTACAATTGGTGGAGGGCTGGACATGGATAGGGAATAAAGAACTGCCCACATTCCACTAGGGTCTTCTCTTCTGCTCTAATCCTAACCCCAAAGAAATAATCCCTTTTTTTTTTTTAAGAACAATTTTATCTTCTAATCAAATGGTAGACAAATGTTTCTTTTGTATGTGAATTTCCCATTTTATAGTGATACATGGACAGGGACTATTCCAAAGTTCTCATTGACAAGTCGCAATATTCTCTTGTAGTCTGGTAGTTAGAAATTTTATTCTTCGTAGTATATATGCATATCTATACAATTATATTTTATTTTATTTTAATTTTATCTGTAACCCCACCTGTGCCATAGTTGAGGGCCCCACAGCTAAGGCTGGGGTTAGAACAGTCAAAAACCAAAGGATGTCCTATGCTGGGGTGTTTATAGGCCGGGCAACATTAGGCCCGCGAATTTTTTTTCCGATCAGATATGAGTAGTGTAGGTCCAGGTCTTTACCCAACTGAGTTATTGGGCGGATCGGGCCGAATTTCAGGTAGGAATACTTACCTACAGCCCAACCCGTGAATCTATTGGGCGGGCCTACTCACGAGTTTTTTTATATACAATTTTATTTAAAAATAAAAAATATTTTTATAACTTAATATTTATGTAAATTATATTGTTGAATAAAAAATAGAGTCAAAATGGATAAAAATAAAATAATTAATAATTTTATTTTTAATTAGAGGATAAACTACATCTAATAGAATGAATACATTCTACCTAAATTGACACCTACTCACTTATTTATTATTTGCATTACTCTACATTTTAAAACTTATACGCTTAATACATATAAAATAAAATAATACATTATTTATTGTATCTAAAATTTTAAACTTCAAATTCTGAAATTGAAAAACTTATTTCAAAATTTCAAATTTAATAGCTTAAAAGTATAATTTTTTTTCAAAGGAAGTGTGGACGGGTTAGGTTTGACAGGCGGACACTTGGGTTGGACTTTCCAAGCCCTTTTTTTAAGGATATTGGACTCGAGCTCAGGCTCGAATGAGCCAACTATTGAGCCTATCGAATTTCGAACCGAATAACGAGACTCGTGAATAACCTAGCCAATAGACACCCCCTAATGCCTAGAAAGAGAACCGTAATCCTTATAGCATATTTCAAACCCAATAATATGTTAAGGTACCAAGTCTAGACAATTCACCAGAAAAGGAAGGCTAAAACTTTTAATCATAAATCTTTTCAACTTCCAGGAAAAATAAATTAATGAGAAACATAAGACTAAAATTCACCCAAAAAAAAAATCCCATAGGTTTCATTTTTCTACCCAGCAATGTGAACAAGAGATGGTAAGCAGTCTCGCCCTCCAGCAGTAATAACAGATTCTTTTTCCCCAGCAAATGCAACCAACGTGAACCCCCACGGACCAACTCCCCCACCACCACCCCAAAGAAAACAGAAAAAAAAAAAGCCACCAACAATCACCGATGAAGCAAGAAG
The DNA here is from genome assembly GCA_023539305.1 of Ilex asprella. Taxonomy (NCBI): domain Eukaryota; kingdom Viridiplantae; phylum Streptophyta; class Magnoliopsida; order Aquifoliales; family Aquifoliaceae; genus Ilex; species Ilex asprella. The sequence goes on from JAHQCQ010044046.1 coordinate 13,384, forward strand.
AAACCGATGCAAAAATCATGTACAAGAACGTATTAGTTTTTGATTGTGTTAAGTTTAATAAGTAGAGAATTGGAAGAACAATGAGAGAGGAGGTAGAGAACTTTAAATCATCCCCGACCTCTCACCCTACTTATATTTATTTTTAGTTAGGGAAAATTATACCTAGACCTCCTGAAGTTTGTCACTTAATCACTTAGATCTCCTAATATTTGAAATATTACACACAGACCCTTAAAATTTGTACACGCGTAACACTTTGACTCCTGTTGTAAATATATCTGTTAATAAATTACACATAGACTCCCTTGAAGTTTGTACGCATATAATACTTAGAATTCTTAAATTTAAAATGTTATACTTAAACAAAAATACTCCAATCAAAGATAGAATATCAAATATTTTAAATTCTACAACCAAAATTCATGTTTTATTGTATCATTTATTGAAATAAAATCAAAAATAAAAATTCAATTTTTTCTTAAAAAATTGTAATTAGTATACAATTATATTATCTGGAATAAAACTAAAAAATCAAACAAACCAAGTCATTCTTAATAGAACATGAATTTTACAATCAAAATTCATGTTATATTATATCATTTATTTATATAAAATCAAAAATAAAAGTATATTTTTTTAATACTTGGGTTGAGCTTAGGTCAAAAGTGTCTTGTTGCTTGCTACTATGTTATGCATAATTAGTGGTGATAGTGTGATATTTTTATGAGTTTAATTTTTATGTTTTTTCGGAATTGTGCTTTGAGATCACTAGCTTTTTGGTGTAAAAGCAGATGATTAATAGTCGTGCACTGTTATGAATGAAATATATGGATTATTTTATGAATTTGTAATTATTCTTCCTCTCTTTGTCTTTCTTGCAGTGAACCCAAATTCAATCTGAGCCTACCCGAATTAAACTCGGGAAGTGATTGGGTTGAGTTTTTCAACCCGAGGTAGGGTTAGAGTTAAAGATTATATACCTAGAGTTGGGTTAGGGTTGACTGTCTAACCCGCCCAACCTGCCCGAGTTGCACCCCTATAATGAACATAATATCTTTTAGCTTCAATTGTGATAGTTTGATATTTTAATTTGGTTGTTTAATCGATCAAATTAAATTCCAATATACAATATAATTGTATATTAATTACGATTTTTTAAGAAAAAATTAATTTTTTATTTTATTTCAATAAATGGTACAATAGAACATGAATTTTAATTGTAAAATTTAAAATATTTGATATTCTATCTTTGATTAAAATATTTTTTTTGTCTGAGTATAACATTTTAAACTTAATGGGTCTAAGTAATATATGTTTACAAAATTCAAGGGGTCTGAATGTAATTTATTAATAGATATATTTACAGTAGGGGTCTAAGTGTTATGCGTGTTCAAACTTCAGGAGATCTGAGTGTAATACTTCAAATGTCAGGAGGTCTGAGTGATTAAGTGACAAACCTTAGAGAGTGTGAATATAATTTTTTTTATAGTTATTAGGAACATATAAAAGACTAGTATACCTTGAAGTGTCATATACTTGTTACAATAGAAATAGGAATAGCATACTACCAATACTCAACATTCACTTTCAAACCAGACTATCTATATCATAAATCTAGAAGTTTAAGTTGTTAGAGAGGGTGTAACTTAAGTATTTAACTTCAACTCGGCCTCTCACGTGCACTCTAAGTTTTGGGTCTAATATGTAGACTTTTTTTAATAATCAAGGTTGTGGTGAAATTCTAACACAAAATCCCTGTTCTGATACCATATTATGTTTAGCAAATAGAGAATTGAAGAACAATAAGAGAGGAGGCAGAAGTTAAAATCATATTCTACCTTTGACCCTCAACTTATATTTATAATTATCTAGGATAATATAAGAGACTAGTATACCCTTAAAGAGACACCAATGAATCTTTGATCTAATGGTAGTTCGTACCTTATTAAAGTTTGTTTTCTTGAGGTCAACAGTTCAAACTCCCTATCCCCTTCCCTCCAAAAAAAAAAAAGTTGTACCTCATGTGATGGAAGTGTATATATGCACAAGGGTATATAACATTGGTTACCAACGATCCATAATAATTAAAAAAAAAAAGTACACATGTTACAATAGAAATAATAAGTTTTCCCTCAACATTTAGACCCCCCCCCCCAAAAAAGTCCAATGAACAAGAAATACCTCCTCTTCATTACTAATGGAGTGAGAGTAGAGGGGCAGAGAAGTCTTGAAATTGAGTATTGTACATTGTCCTCTTTGCGCAAAGCTAACCAATCCTTTGAATCACAATTTGCAAGAGTCACATGTGCATGTGCATATACTCTCCCCGTCCCCTATAACTGTAGTTGTGTCCGCTTCTCCAATTATATTGGCCATCACCACGTCCAGCTCCATAGCCACCATGACCTGGGTGAATTCTTTCAATATCTATATAAAGAGGTCTTGACAAGAATAAGATGGAGGCTTGAGAAGAGCTATATTCGAAAAATTTATGTCTTATTTTTTTTATTATCGCTATTTCTCTTATTTTATTACATGTTATCAACACGAATAACTAAAACGATGTTCACATGAATTTAGGAAAAACTTCACATAAACTTCTTTTGAGAAAATCATGCTTGCATTTTTTTTATTGCCATTCATGCACCAACGAAAGACATTTGCTCACAAGATCATAATCCTCTTAAAGAGGATTTGATCTCCATAGTATTCCTAGCCAATAAACGGTGAACCCTGAAGGCTTCTTGTATTCTGAAAGCTGCATGGAGACATGGGTCAAGCCTCCTATGTGTGTTACCCCATATTTGAAATCTATCTTCTCTCCGAAGTTACAAAGTTTTTGAAGATTAATTTATTGTTGTTAAGTTCTGCATGACTATTCAATTGTTTAATGACATATCATAATTTAATATATCACTAAGGATTATCCGTGTCCGAAAACACGGTGCAATGTAAATGATTTTGAGAGGGATGTTGGTAGCTGTTATATGAGTTTATTTGAGACCGTCGGATGAGCTTATTGAAGTCTGTCTTGTTTTATATTATAGACGATTATTGCTCAAAAATCAACTCTTATTTATTTTTAGACATAATCTTTCTTTAATGATAAATTATGAGAGGTTGTCTACCAACTTTATCTTAACTTCTTGATTAACTAATCTATTGGTAGCCTATAAATAATTTTCCTTTTGGTGGCTTCCAACATTAATTTCCAATGGACTTACACTGCAACATACACCTCATAAAGTTGTTTGTTGCAATAGTTTAATCGAAGATACATAAGTTTATCATTTTCAATAAAATAAGACTATTACTTACATTGCACTGTGCAGAAACTCAAGGCCAAAAGGTTTGTTGTTGGAATGATGATAGGAATTTGTGTATGTCTTTTTTTTTCTTTCGAAAAAGGGAATTTGTGTATGTCAAAGGTGGCAAAGTATGACATCAAATAAGCTAATATTCTTGACTAGCCAGACGTCATTTTTTTAAAGTAAATTCTCCAAAAGTACAGTTGGAGTTAATCTTATTTTGTACCTTGAAAAAATTTTAATTATAAATTTGCACCCTCAAACATTAAAAAATTTAATTTACATCCTCAATATTATGAATTGGTAACAATGTGAATTTGACCCAGACCGTTGTTTAGTTCTTTGTCTTAAATTGAAGCAAGTGAAGTGCAAGTGCTTCGGGTATGATGATGAGGTATGTCCATCACTATAAATATTCGTTTGCGATCAATTTAACACCGTTCTTTATATATATATAAAAAAATTTATTAATTAGATAGAGGCGAACTTTATGATGCACAACTCACATGAAACACCAATAGTCTGTGAATTTAAACATAACCTATGTCCAAAATACTTGCAACTCATGTGCTTCAGTTTATAATAAAAAATTGAACAACAGTCTGGGAGAGGTACACATTGTTATCAATTCATAACATTGAGGGTGCAAATTAAAAATTTTAATGTTTGAGAGTGCAAATTAAGAATCAAAATATCTTTTGAGATACAAAATAAGATTAACTCATAATTCTTTTAACTTAGTAGGTCCAAACATAACTTTTTTAAAGTTTCAAGGACAAGCAATAACTACTTCGTGCTCTGATCATTCAAAAGTCTTTCTTAGATCTTAAAATTTAAAAATAGTATAGATATAGATTACTATTATGTCAAAAAGCATATATACAAAAGGAGGTAATGAGATGCAAGATTGAGAAGATCTATTCTCTACAATTATATATCTCTTGTTATTTGTTATCTCTGTTTCTCCTAGTTTATAACATGACATTAGCATGAATAGTTCAATTATTGTTCAAGTAAATTTGGGTATAGTTTCAGGCGAACTTATTTTGAGAAAATCAATGTTTTCACTTTTTTATTCCTATTTTGCAATAACGAAAGAAGTTTAATCACAAGATCATGATTCTCTTAAAGAGTATTTGGTCTCTATAGTACTGCCTCCAGAAGAAGAAGAACTGATAAATTGTTATATATTATTTCTTAGCCAAAAAAATCGTGAGCTCCTGAAGGCTTCCTTTATTCGGAAAGGTGCATTGAGAAACAAATCAAGTCTCTCAAGTGTGTGGCCCATGTTTAGAATAGATTTTCTTTGTGCAGTAAAAAATCATTTGAAGATTAATGTGTTGGTTAATTTTATAATGGAATGTCATGATCTCTCGTGTATCATATTAATTGTTCAAAAATCTACTCTTTTATTTTTAGCCGAAGTCGGCATCATCTATTACTATATTTCTGAATAGCCTAAGTCTTTATTTAATGGTAACTTATTGTTCAAAAATCAACTCTTTTATTTTTAGCCTAAGTCGGCATCATATGTTACTATATTTCTTAATAGCCAAAGTCTTTATTTAATTTTAACTTATTGTTCAAAAATCTACTATTTTATTTTTAGCCTAAGTCTTTCTTTAATGGGCATCGTATGTTACTATATTTCTTAATAGTCTAAGTCTTTATTTAATTGTAACTTAATGTTCAAAAATCTACTCTTTTATTTTTAGCCTAAGTCTTTCTTTAATGTTACTGCATTTCTTAATAGCCTAAGTCTTTATGAAATGGTAACTTATTGTTCAAAAATCTACTCTTTTATTTTAGCCTAAGTCGGCATCATATGTTACTATATTTCTTAATAGCCAAAGTCTTTATTTAATGTTAACTAATTGTTCAAAAATATACTCTTTTATTTTAAGCCTAAGTCTTTCTTTAATGTTACTATATTTCTTAATAGCCTAAGTCTTTATTTAATGGTAACTTATTGTTCAAAAATCTACTATTTTATTTTTAGCCTAAGTCGGCATCATATATTACTATATTTCTTAATAGCCAAAGTCTTTGTTTAATGGTAACTTATTCTTCAAATATCTACTCTTTTATTTCTAGCTTAAGTCGGCATCATATGTTACTATATTTCTTAATAGCCAAAGTCTTTATTTAATTTTAACTTATTGTTCAAAAATCTACTCTTTTATTTTTAGCCTAAGTCTTTCTTTAATGGGTATCGTATGTTACTATATTTCTTAATAGTCTAAGTTTTTATTTAATGGTAACTTAATGTTCAAAAATCTACTATTTTTTTTAGCCTAAGTCTTTCTTTAATGTTACTACATTTCTTAATAGCCTAAGTCTTTATTCAATGGTAACTTATTGTTCAAAAATCTACTCTTTTATTTTTATCCTAAGTCGGCATCATATGTTACTATATTTCTTAATAGCCAAAGTCTTTATTTAATGTTAACTTATTGTTCAAAAAATCTACTATTTTATTTTTAGCCTAAGTCTTTCTTTAATGTTACGATATTTCTTAGTAGCCTAAGTCTTTATTTAATGGTAACTTATTGTTCAAAAATCTAATCTTTTATTTTTAGCCTAAGTTGGCATCATATATTACTATATTTCTTAATAGCCAAAGTCATTATTTAATGTTAACTTATTGTTCAAAAATCTACTTTTTTATTTTTAGCCTATGTCTTTCTTTAATGTTACTACATTTCTTAATAGCCTAAGTCTTTATTTAATGGTAACTTATTGTTCAAAAATCTACTCTTTTATTTTTAGCCTAAGTCGACATCATATGTTACTATATTTCTTAATAGCCAAAGTCTTTATTTAATGCTAACTTATTGTTCAAAAATCTATTCTTTTATTTTTAGTCTGAGTCTTTCTTTAATGTTATTATATTTCTTAATAGCCTAAGTCTTTATTTAATTGTAACTTATTGTTCAAAAATCTACTATTTTATTTTTAGCCTAAGTCTTTCTTTAATGTTACTATATTTCTTAATAGCCAAAGTCTTTATTTAATAGTAACTTATTGTTCAAAAATCTACTCTTTTATTTTTAGCCTATGTCTTTCTTTAATGGGAATCATATGTTAATATATTTCTTAATAGCCTAAGTCTTTATTTAATGGTAACTTATTGTTAAAAAATCTACTCTTTTATTTTTAGCCTAAGTCTTTCTTTAATGTTACTATATTTCTTAGTAGTCTAAGTGTTTATTTAATGGTAACTTATTGTTAAAAAATCTACTATTTTATTTTTAGCCTAAGTCTTTCTTTAATGGGCATCATACGTTACCATATTTCTTAATAGTCTAAGTCTTCATTTAATGGTAACTTACCGAGAAGCATTGTAACAAATGAACTATTAATTAAAGGAAAAGTTGGGGGCCCCAAATTTCGGGAGTTCTTTACTAACCATTGACCAACCGTCAATCCACGGAAATAACCTTGCTTGTCGCATTTTCCGACCTCATGTCAAACGAATCCCCTTAATCGGGATTTTAATTCACGCATGTAACCCGTGTTCCTTCAATCATTTAATTTATTCGAGGTCCAATATACCTCAATATAGCTCATTTAGGGTCCATTTGTATCTTTTGAACCAAGAAAACCAAAGTCCAGAAGCATAGAAAAATAGTGTTAAAATCTCAGAAATTTGGAGACAATATCGGTACACAATAGTAGCGGTACGCAATACTGGTACGATAAACCTTCTGGACCATGCCAAACCTTTGCACAATTACCTAATACATGTTTAATAAGATTTTTCTTACAAAACATAACTTGTACAAGTCACATTACAATCACTTCCATGAATTTATACATAAAATGGAATTTCTTTCACAAAAACTTTACAAAATAATCATAAAAGTCACAAGTTGGCTTTCTTCATCATTGGAGCTCGAAATGGGAGCCATCTACTAGTGTAAACCCCGCACTTGAAATGTTTGTCCCATAAAGGATGAGCCAAGCTCAGTAGAATATTTCTTACAGAAGCTACTCTCCAACTTAAATACATATAAAATGTTCACATGTAACATTCAACAACTCATACATTCCAAACTAGATTATGCATCAAATGTTGGAATTTACCATGTCATGTCATGAAATGAAATGAGATGAGACTCACCCATGCAATTCAACCCGAGCCCTTCCCGGCTCCCCAACACATGCAATTGTCAATGTGTATGAGTCCGTCATTTATGTTACACATCAAATGACATTTTCCATTCCAGGGTCTTTTGTGGGGTGGACATTTATGGACTTACACCAACGGCACCCAACCGACACTGAATTTATGGACTTCCACCAACGGTTCCGCGTACACCGACACACTTTATAGACTTGTACCAACGGAAGTGTGTATCCAAATCACCGGGCCTCGCACCTGAGGGATCTTCTAGCCATTCTTGTTAACCTCAACACTCTTTATCTTGCAAACCGTGTGACTCGGCCAAGTCATCAACCTAGCTTACTCGAACCCACTCGTCATCCACCCATGTGGTGTTGACTATATCCATGCACAACCACCCACGTAATGCAATGTTTCCGTGAATATGCAATGTAATGCCTCATTGCAACTCTATTACAATGTTCAATATGCTATGTATGCCATACGAACTACATCCAACACGTTTCATATAACCCATGAAAAATTATATCAAAAACATATAATTTTCATAATTCTCACAATGTCAATATGTAAACATGCATATATCAACATTTCATCTCGAAACCAAACTCAAGCATATCATCACATATCAAGCAATAACACACTTAATTTTTCAAAGCATTATGTAAACACATAGCATGCCCACAATTCACATAAGTCAAGAAATTACATTAGACAATTTCTACATACCCATTTCAAGGTAGAATTTATTCTTCCCAATTTCAATACTCATTTCATCAAAATCTCTTCAATAGGCAAGTGATATACACATCTATCAACCTACCCATTTCAATATAGCATCCTAGGTTGTGAATAAACCTAAGTAGAAAAAACTCTACCTCTTGAAGCGTAAAGAATGACCGTAGGAAGCTCTAAAATTCGACTCAAGCTCAATCTTCAAGCTCTCCCAAATTAGGTTTTCACTCCTTCGATGAAAGCCTTCATTTTTGGTACGTACTCGTAGCCTTTGTTGAGGAGACCGACTTTAGTTCTTGGCCCGAGTGAATTCGAGGTCTCTAACTCCGTAGATCGTAGAGAGAAGTTGGAGGAACCCTCACCTTTCTCTCTCTCTCTCTCTATTGACTGAATCGGCTGAGTAAAAATGGGGAGAAAACCTGATTTTCTCCCCTATTTATATTTTCTAAATGCTTGGTCCACAACGCACCACACGTCCCTCTTTTCCCGGGTCTGTTTTTATCCCGAAACGATTAAATTTTGCTTCAGTTCAAGTTCAAAATATTTTTATTTTAACTTGCCTTCATTTATTTTCCAAAATTCACAATTTCATTAAAAATTTCGTATCTGGGTTACCCAAGGTCTGACCGCCTCGTAAAACGTAAAAAATTCGACTATTTCAAAATTCAACGAGATTTGATAGAGTAACTAGATTTCGAAAGACGAACCCAACGATGAGATCCGTTTCGACATCCGAACTCTAAAAAATTTCAGGTTTACAACCCGAACCGTGGTGGTAATTTACCATTTTGCCCTTTATTCTTAAAAGTTTAAATTTACCCGGGTTTTACAGGTCCCTCTTTGTGGATTTATTTAATGATAAGTCTATCAAAAAACTTGTTTAATATTAAGTCAATTTGATCTTCATTGTCCAAAATACCCCTTGTAGTTATGTTTAATTAAAAAAAATTGAAAACTAACAACTACTAAATTTTAGCAGTTTGACTAACATTAAATTTTTTTATCTCATATCTATCTACTAGTCATAACTCGTGCCTGAAGGCACGATAAAATATAAAATTCTAGCGTCCAAAAAATTGATCCCATTATATTAAATATTTTTAAAATATATTAATTATAAATTAATCAAATATTAAATAATTAAATATATGATAGAAATGAGTGATGTAATATTTTTAGGGAGGATATATATAAATGATTAAACATGTGATAGAAATGAGTGATGTGATTTGACGTTTGAGTTTGACAAAGGGATGATGAGTGAGGTAAGTGATTGGTGATGGTTTTGAGGAGAAAAATATGACTGAGATAAAATTTAAACACACTCTTGTTTTATTATATAGATATCCATATATAGAATAGTACTATTTATTTTTCTCTTATATATACACACACACACACACACACACACACACACACATACATACACACAAATAGTAACATTAAAAAAATAGTAACACTTAAATACAAAAAATAGTACCATTCAAACACAAAAAATAGTATCATTTAAATACAGAAAAAAATAGTAATATTTAAACACAAAAAAATAATAATATTCAAAAACAAAAAATAAAAACATTGAGTATAATATTTGAAAAAATAACGGTAGTAATATTCTCAACAAAAACAGTAATATGAATATTAACATGCCCAACAAAAATATTAACATGCTCACAAAAATAGTAAAATGAACAGTAGCATGGTAAGAATTTGAATTTCAAATTTATGTAAAAAAAATTATTGGCATATATTCATTGATTGTGAATTAAGGGATAATAATTTCCAAGTTAGGAAACTAATTTAAAGTTGCTTTCAAGGAAGTGTATTTTGGAGTTTAAAAAAATAGTGGACTTAACTACTTATTAGTAAGATTAAAAATAGACTTATTTTCAAAAAAAATTTCTTTACGGACTAAACTCATTATAAGTCCTTTAAGGAGGACTCAGTCCCAATTTTCACTTAACTAAAAGTGATGATTGATAGAGTTGAGTGCTGAGAATGCGAAGACTAAAGTGGTTCATTCTATTGAAGAGTAGGAGTAATCCACTATTGAAGGGAGTCTTTTCCTCCTTTGAGATATTTATTGCTTGAGGAAGAAGTGGATACATAATAGGGATTTTCTTAGGTGTAGTGTATTGGCTTACCTCTTGTTACTTCTTGCTAATTTGTTTCAATACTTTTATAACAAATTTTTCAAGTAAAAATTGGGGAATATTTGGCCATTAAGAGCCTTTTTGTTCGAAGTATGATGTAAGCTTCTAGAAGTGGTGACCTCTTGCCGAAGGTAAGGTTTTTCTGTTGAAATATCTCCTTTGCCCATTTAGGTAGTTTCCTTATTGAAGGTCAATCTTGATTGGTGTTATAGTTATGGAGGTGCATTCTGTCTTGAGCTATCTTCAAGTTAGCTCGATGAGATATTATCTGTCCTGTCTGTTTTCTCTAGTATTATCAGCAGCCCCCCCCCCCCCCAGCGCTGAGCTGGGCTTGAACAAGCTCTTTGTTGGGGTAAAGCTTCCAAATAATGCTCATCTGTCATGTCCCTAGGATTGCACATAGCTGCAAAGACTTATGTAACTGTTATCCCATTATTGCACAGTTATGATGATATGTCATTTGTTTGGTGCCTCAATTTTCTTAGCATGCATGTCAGAAAAGTGACACATTTTCCACGCATGTTGGCGTATTAAATGTGTTGTTGTGATTTTTAACCGCCAAAATTATTTTAAGTTTGAATCTTGTCTGTTACCTTCATCTTCTTCGTCTTCTTCAAATCACACACACACACACACACACACACACACACACACACATAGAATCAAAGAAGTTTTACTTTCAGTCGTCATCATCTTTCTTGCCAGATTCCATCATCCTCATCATTTTCGAGTCCAGTCGATGGTTCTTGTAGGTTCATCTACTCTTTCTCTTTTGTTCTGGATCCATTTGGCCCTTTGGTGGTAGCCAGAAAATTTTTATTTAATAGTTTTTGAGGGACTTCTTTGTTCCTTCCTTTCAAGTACCATAGGTTAAATTGATTGGCTCCTATGAGTTGAGTTGTTTCTTCTTCATCTTTAGATTCATTGTCTTCCATGGCCTCCTTGTTTGGGTCCAAGTCCACTCTAGTCGAGGTTAGTTCAGCCTCTAGGGATGACTCTATTGACCTTAGTGATGTCTTAGAGAAAGTGGATCCTCTAAGTGTTTCTTATCCAAATGAGGCTATCTCAAAATGACCTGAAGAGGTCCTTGAAAAGGTTTCGAAGAGGGTGACAAGGAAGCCCATAAGCAATTTTCTCAAAAAGCCTTCCTTGTCGGTTCACTAGTGTCTCCGAAAAAAGGAAGAAGGTATCTTGTTACCAAAATAACCTGACCTTTTGTTTTTTCGGCTTGCACAGTGTGAATACTGAGTCTCATGCTAGATCTATCAAGAATAAGTATGGATATCCTCCAATGGATGGGGCTTACTGGTGGGATTACTCATTCACTAAGATGAGAGTGGGAATATATCTTCTCTTACTACTTTCAAGTTCTTCCATTTTTTCACTTAAAATCTTTTCCATCTATGGGCTTTTTATACTTCACTAAGAGGGTTGCCTTGCCAGACTTGGTTGTCAACAATCTTCCTTCTCATACATTTTGGAATGAGGAATTCTTCTTTGTGTTTGGGAATGCTTGGGAGTTTAGCAAAATGGTTAATTAGACTCTATGAGTTGCTTATCTCTACGCTCCCCCCACCAGTTTAAGTAAGTTTATCATTTTGTTCATTTTAAGTTTATCATTTGTTCATTTTTGTTGAGGCATATGTTAATGGAACATGATTGTTGATCTATTGTGGCTTTTGTCTATAGACTTTGTGCCTCCACTGCCTAAGTTTGAGGTTGCCCATACTTGCAAGATCGAGGAGCACGGTTCTATGCTTTGGGCTGAACTAGTTGTTCCTACAAACCTTACTAAGTATCATCTCGGTATAGTTGTTGAAAGAGCCCCTTCTAGTGAGTGGTTGTTTCTCTTTGTTTGGTGGATGATCTTCCATCTTCTTTCTTTTCTATGCCTAATGTTTACGCTCATCCTTGCAACTCTTGTTGCCATGTCCCCAAGTAAGAGTGTCCTAAAAAATATTATGGAGGCAAGGAATGAAGACAAGAAAAAGGGAGTTTCTAAGCCTCCCAAGAAGCTCAAGATGTTGTTGAAAGGCCTAAAGATGTCTGAGGCCGATGCTCATGATATTGGGGTGTCTAATCCTTGACTTAGGAGACATCAACTGATGAGGCCATCCATTTTGACGGCTCTGTGATTAATCTTGATTAATGCATGATTTAATTAAGTTAATAGGTCAATTGCGTTAGTTAAACAAAGTTAAACTAATCAAAATTGACCTATTACGATTAGTGTATGAATTAGGGATAATGAATTAATTGTTGTTATTTTCAGGGTTTTATGCGTCAAAGCTACAAACTACCGGGGAGCCAATTGTGAATTCTAAGATGACAATTATTAAAGCCCTAAACAAAAAGAGATTAAAGTAATCCAAATGTCATCTTTTGGAAGCTTGTGAATGACAACTTTTGGAAGTTTGTGGAATGACAACTTTTGGAAGCTTGTGAATGACAACTTTTGGAAGATTGTGAATGACAACATTTGGAAGCTTGTGAATGTCATCCCTTGGGCTTGTGAATGGTATTTTTAGGGTTTGTAAATGTTATCCCTTGGGGTTTGTAAAGGCTTTGCCTATAAATACTACCCCTTTTGTGGCTTGTAGGGGGGAAGTTTTTTTTGCTTGACATAAGTGTTTGGAGAGAAATAAGTTTTGGTTAGATAAAAGTTTTTGCTAGAGTTCTTGGTTGTGGAAATCCCTCCAAGTTGTTATTACTTTCTTTCTTCCCTTAGAGGAGTGAAACTCTTCCACTTTTCTAGAGTTTGACCAAAGCCGTGAAGGGTGGAACGTGATTCACTCATTCTTTATCGAAGATCGTTTATATTAATGCATTTCGTTTATTGCTTTCTTTGTATTATTACTTTATTTTATATTGTCATCTCTTAGTTGTGGAATACCCACCAAGATACTCACCAATCTTTATTATAGTTGG
>JAHQCQ010047293.1:0-26625 GCA_023539305.1 Ilex asprella
AAAGTGGTTACAGATTGTTTTTCATACTTATTAGCAAAATTGGATTATAAGTACGAGTAATGTTATTGGGACCTAATTTATTGATTTAATTTGTTGACCTAATTTACTATGATCTTTGGATTGACTGTGAGCTCCATCAAACATTAAAACTTGATATTAATCCAATAATTCTAATAAAATCACGTTATTATATCAATAAATTATATCAAATTTTTAACTCCAAATAATATTTTCCTTATAAGTTCTTCTTGGACGCGTCCCATCACTCAGCAACACTACTATTTATAGTTTCGAGACCAGTAACTACAATAGTAAATGAGAGATGCCACCAACCACTAAATTAACGAGTAGAGTTATATAGACTTAAAAAATAGTTTTAATAATTAGAGTAATGTTATTGAGATTTAATTTATTGATCTAATTCACTATGACCTTTAGATTGACTGTGGGCTCCATCAAACATTGAAACTTAGTGTTAATCCAATAGTTTCAATAAAATCACGTCATTAGGTCAGCAAAATTATATCAATTTTTAGGTCGAAATAACATTTTTCTAATAATTATGGTAATGAATTTTATTGTGGGTCTTAACATTTATTAAGACTCTTTACATATTCTATAATTGTGATTATTAAGTTTACTTTTTAAATAAATGTAGCATTACTCTTGGATCAACATTACAATATGAGTAATGTTACATTGACCAAATTTTAGGACCAAATTTGAAGTCCAAATAACATGACAGCTGAGTTGGACTTTTTTATTTGATGTTATGTCATTTGAGTCTCAATAAAACTTCAAATAATATGGTGTCATGTCATTTAAAGTCTAAATTAGGTCCCAAAATTTGATCAGTGTAACACTACTCTTACAACATAACATATAGTTTAATATTTCAACCTTTTATAATACTTAATGCCACGTGTAACTTTGTGTATGGCTTTAAAGTTTGGACTAAGTGTACCATATGTACAACACATTTATGTGTGCAAGTTATAAACTCCCCAAGTAATACATATGTAATCTTAGCGTGTGGGAAAGAGTTCAAGATTGCGTAAGTAGATTGTTTTTCTGTTTTGGGGTCAGAAAAGAGGGGAAACGTGATCAGGAAGTAGTAATCTTTATTGAGTCTGATTTTAAGAGTTTGTTCATTGTGGAATATTCGGTTTTAGTTATAGCTATTAACTTGGTAAGACAATTCATCACTACCAAAGTCAAGTAACAAAATGTGTCACTCTTGTAAATCAAAATTTACTTAATAACCAAATGAAAATTGGAGACGATTCTATTTTAGTTATTGTTCATATACAATAGGGTGCATATGTGGCTATTTTTTTGGGGTCATGTATTTTGAGAAAAAAAATTCAAATTACAGACGGTAATGATATCATAGTTAAAAAGTAAATAACATCATGGAATTTGATATATTTTAATATATTTTTTTCTCTATTTTTTTATAAAATATTTATTTTGAATTTAAGTAAAATTTATTGTATATAAGTAAGTCTTGATAAAATTAAAAGTATATATTAAAAAAAATGAAATCTAAGCCCTTGAATTCTTGCAAATTTGGAATGGGGTTTGTTGGGCTTCAGGTAATAGCGCAATACCACCAAGAAGAGTAAAAGGGCATTTTTGGTAAAGCATAGGAAATGAGCTCGCTTTCCTTTAACGGGACGTGAGGGGGGAGAGAGAGTTGAAACGTCCGAAGTACACGATAATGACGTCACACGTGTGTAAGATCTGGGTCGCACTTTACGGGACAAAAAGGAAAAGAGGTGAGACACCGACATGTACAAAAAGATTTTCAGTGAGCCATAGCTCGTATTAGGGATAATACTCGTGTCGTGTGTCGTGTTTGAATCGTATCAAGTTGAATTTGAGTTGAAACATATCAATTTAAACATGACTTGCGAATTAAATGGGTTAAATTATTTGTATATGAACACGACCTGACTCGAAACACGGTTAACCCGATACGACCTGTGACCTGAGATTTACACAAGTCGTGTTCGGGTAAACATGACCCAACCTGCCTAACACGACCCAACCCAACTCGACATAACCTAACCAAAAAAGAAAAAATTTAAATATTTTACAAATATTTCAAATACAAATCTACATAAAACAAAGACATTAAAAACATCACAAATATCTCAAAGCAAATACAAATTTCCATAATATTATAAATATTCAAAAAACTTTACTAATATCCCAAAGCAATATCAAAAGCATCTTTTAAATCCTCTTCATCTCTTAAATCTAGCCAACATCAACAATCAAGATCCACAATCACATTTGAACATTGCACCGACGTATCGGTTGAGTAGATGATATATTCTCCATTTTTTGGCAAGTTTATTTGACAATTAGGAACCTAATAAACATAAAAAAAAAATCAAAAGTAAATTAAAGCTAAAGCTAGAACAAATAAATACAATTAGATAGAAATAAGCAAAAATGACCAAGAGAGATCCAACATTACTTCTGTCTCCTATATAGAATATCAAAGTGATACATAAGGTAAAAAACTTTATACGGATACAGAGCATAATAAGCACACAAATGATTGATAATTTCCTTGACAACACATTGTTTGATTCTGGAGGTGTATTGTAAAAAAGGAAGACATGTGAAGACAAGCCCTGAATTCAGGATGAATATAGCAGCATAAAAGTGATACAAAGGTGGAGAAAGGCATGCTTATAGGCTATAGCAATTAGCAAATAACAAGGCCTGCAACTTGATGATAATAGGACCTTTGAGCAAATCACTATTTGGGCAATAGGCTTATATGTCGAGGAACTTGTGTGTTAGAAAATACTAAAAGCCTAAGACTTAAATCCAGACATCCAACTTTGATAAGAAAAAAAAAAAAGTAAATAACATACGAATTCAAAACACACAAACTCAATCTCTACAACCAAAACACAAACTGAGAGAAAGATCGGAGCAAGAAATAACCGATCCAGAATAGAATCATCCAGAATTCATGTAAATTGAGGAATTTTAGAGAAAATATATGATAAATTCAACAGATTTCTTAGATCTAGCAATCGCCTTAGGACCGAATATTCGAAGGTTTTGTAACTGATGCTAGGCATATTTAAGGACAAAAAAAAAAAAAGTGAGCAGAGATGAACATGAAAGTATTTCATTACTTTTGGAAAGATTAGAGAGCACGACGCCATTTCAACGTATACCCATAACCCATCTAGATTCAAGACAAGAGATAGAGAAATAGTGAGAGAAAGAGCTAACCTGGAAGTGGTAGCCGACGCCAAGCCAAGAGAGATCGATAGAAGGAAGGATAGAGGCGTGCTGGATAGAGGGAAGGAGCGAGGCGACTGGACAGATTGAAGAAGGAAAATGAAATTAGCGTTTGAAAAAAATAATTAAATTCTTTATATAATGGTGGGTCAATTCTGGATCAAACAGGTTAATGGGTTCGTGTCAACCCGATTACATTTACAGGTCAATTTGAGTTAATTCGAGTTAAGCGGGTTAAACCCGAACACAACCCATTAACATTTCGTGTTGACGGGTTGTGTCATACACGGGTTGATACAAAAAATTAGTCAACCCAAACCCATTTATTCATGTTGTGTTCATATCGAGTAATCGCGTCGTGTCAAAAATTGTCATTCCTAGTTTGTATGTCGCTTAAAAAATAGAAAGGTAAAAAATTGAAGTGATTATATTATTTGTTTTTTACAGGAGGAATTTTTTTTTTTTTTGTATGGTAAGAAGGATGAAAAATAAGAATGATTGATTTTTTTTTTGAGTTTAATAAGATGAAAAAAAATATTTTATTTTTTTTAGAAAAAATATAAATACATATTTTATCATTATATATTTATATGAAATTAGTGTATACATAATATCAAATCGAAAGGGAGCTTGGTGACTACGCCTTCCCTACTGAGCAGGGTGATTGAGTCCCAAGGGCAGGACCTAGAGTTATTATCCATCAGGGACCGAGTGCAAGCTGGTACCGGTGACGAGGGCTGGTCCATTCACTCAGATGACAGTCTTCGGTATAGGAAAAAATTTGTGGTTCCCCAGTTAACAGTTCTAAGGGAGGAGATCCTCAGGGAGTTTAATTGCTCCTATTTTGCTGTTCACCCGAGTCGCATGAAGATGTACCATGATCTTCGTCGTCAGTACTACTGGAATGAGATGAAGAGGCATGTTGGAGATTTCGTTAGTCGATGTTTCACATGTTAGCAGGTCAAGGCTGAGCACTAGAGACCTGCGGGGTTGCTCCAGCCTTTGGAGATGACTGAATGGAAGTGAGAGCACATCACGATGGATTTTGTGACTCACTTACCATGAACATCACGGGGACATGATGCGGTGTGGGTGATAGTGGACCGACTCATGAAGTCGGCACACTTTTTGGCAGTGTAGATGACCTTCACATTGGAGGAATTTTACCGATTATACATATGTGAGATTGTCTGGTTATATGAGGTGCCCATATCTATAGTATCGAATCGGATCCCAGGTTCACAACCCAATTTTGGTAGAGTTTCCAACGGGCTATGGAGACACAGTTGATAATGAACACAACTTTTTATCCCCAAACGAACAATCAGTCGGAGAAGACCATCTAGGTTTTAAAGGACATGCTGCAGGCATGCATTCTAAATCTTAAAAGTAGTTGAGAAGAGCATTTACCCTTTGTGAAGTTCGCCTACAACAATAGTTATCAGGCAAGAATTCAGATAGCACCCTATGAAGCTCTATATGGGAGGCCTTCCCGCTCTCTAGTTTGTTAGACGGAGGTTGGAGAGAGACACTTTACAAGTCCAGATTTGATTTGAGACTCCTCGGAGAAGGTGAACCACATACGAAAACGTCTTCTTACGGCGCAGAGCTATGCTAATCGACGGCGGTGACCTCCAGAGTTTGAGGTTGGTGATCATGTTTTATTGAAGGTGATGCCTAAGAGGGGAGTGGTTAGATTCGAAAAACAACGAAAGCTGTCACCAAAGTTTATTGGGCCCATAAAGGTGTTCGAGAGGGTGACACAGTGGTTTATCGGTTGGCATTACCGCCAAATCAATCTGGTGTTCATGTGGTGTTTCATGTCTCTATGATCCGGAAGTATACTCCAGATTCGACGTATACAGTGAATTAAGGTGAGCTGATTGTTGATTCAAATGGAACCTTCGAGGAGGGACCAGTGCGTTTCATACATAGCTGAGAACAGGTTTTACGAAGCAAGACTATGATGCTAATGAAGGTGTTGTGACAATACCGAATAGTGGAGGAGGCGACATCAGAACATGAGGACACCATACGTACTAGTTATCTGTTCTTGTTCGAGGATAAATATACATTTTTATAATTTTAAGTATAGTATTACTCGTTGCATATGCATGTGGTTGAATGTGTATGTGTGTGTACGAATTTCGGGGATGAAATTCTTTTAAAGGGGGAAGAATGTAAAACTCGGGCAAATTTGAACTTTTTACCAAAAAATGACAAAATGGTAAATTTTTCACTTTTGTACTGGTTGGAAACTTGAATTTTTCTAGAGCTCAGGTGAGGAAACGGACATCACTGTTGGATTCGTCTCGTAAAATCTAGTTATCTTGTTAAATTTCGTCGAATTCTGAGATAGTCAGATTTTTTGCGTTTTATAAGGCAGGTCGAGTCTCGGGTGACCCAAAAAACGAAATTTTAAATAAAATTTTGAAAGTTAAAAAATAAATTTAAGCAAGTTGAAATAAAAATATTTTGAACTTGAATATGGGCGATATTTAATCTTTTTGGGGCGAAAATGGACTCGAAAAATAAAGGGATGTATGGCGCGTTGTGGGTCAAGTATTTGGGGAGTATAAAAAGGGGAAGAAAATCAGATTTCTTCCCCACATTCTCTGTTGGTTCACGTTGGAGAAGAAGAGAGAGAAAAAAATGAGAACTCTACATTCTCTCTACAATCTATGCTGTCTCGCCGCTCAAATCCACACGAGTCAAGTATTAAAGTTATTCTCTTTGTCGAGGGATATGCGGCTACCTCAAAAAACGAGGGTTTTTACCGAAATTCAAGGAACGAGATTTTTGAAAGCTAGGACTTTGGGTCAGAATCGGGTTCTTGGAGCTTACTATGGTTGTTATTTTCATTTCAAGAGGTAGGGTTCTCTCCTATTGAGGCTTATTTTCAACGTAGGATATTTATATGAGATGGGTAGGTTGTTTGAGATTTTAACACTTGCCTATTGTGGTTTAATTGTTGAAACATGTATTAAAAATGGGTAGAATAAATTCTATCTTGAAATGGATAAATTCAACTCTGGCATGAATTGATATGTAAAAATTGCTAGCTTGTAATTTCTTGAAAATTTTGATATGTGGGCATGATATGTGTTTTATATTATACTTTGGGGAATTAAGTGTGTAAATTATATGATTATGTGATAACATGATTGAACATTACTGTTGATATGTTGATATTGTGAAGAATTGTGGTAGTTATATTCTCGATGTGCCGCCCCAAAAATCGAGGGTTCTTTATTAACCGTTGATAACCCATCAACCCACGGAAGCACCCATGAATATTATATAACCCGACACCATGTTCATGACATCCCCCTTTAACCGAAATCTTAACCCATAAGTGGAACCCCAGTTCCTATTTCCATTGGATCCGACCAAGATCCAATATACCACAATTTTTATTCCATTATTGTCTATTTATAACATTTGAAAGAAGGAATGCATAACCCAAAATCTTGGCAAAACAGTTTTAAAATTTTAAATTTTTGTAAAGAGTACTGGTACTGTATACCTGTACAACACAATATCGACACTGTCTGCCTACTGTACAACATTGCACCGGTACACAGTAACGATACTCTTTGCACAGTTTTACTTGTTTCACCTGTTTTGTATTTTCAATCCATTTCAAACCTTTCCACAATCATCCAATGTATGTTCAATAAGATTTTCTATACAAAAAATGTTTTGTACAAGTTTCATTACAATCAATTTCATATATTTACACATCAAAATAGAATTTAAAATCTTTACAAAATAACCCGTAAAGCCACAAGTCGGCTTTCTTCATCCTCGAGGCTCGAATTGGGAGCCCACCACAGGCGTAATTCCCACACCTGAAATATTTTTCCCATAATAGGTGAGTCACGCTCAATAAAGTATCTCCTACAGAGGCTACTCCCCAACCTAAATACATATGAAATGTTCACATGCAACATTCAACAATTCACACATTTCAAGCAAGAATATGCATCTAATGTTGGAACTTATCATGTAATATCATGAAATGAGGTTAGACTTACTCATGCAACTCAACCCGAGCCCTTCCTAATACATGCTAGTGTCAATGTGTATTAATCCGTTATCTATGTTGCACATCAAATGACGTTTCTCAATCTAGGGTAGTTCGTGGAGTGAGTATTCATGGACTTACACCAACGGCACCCAACCGATACGAAATTTATGGACTTTCACCAACGGTTATGCTTACACCGACACACTTTATGAACTTGTACCAACGGAAGTGCGTGTCCAATTCACCGGGCCTTGGACCCGAGGGATCTTCTAGCCCTTCTTGCTAACCCTAACCCTCTTTTCCATGCAAACCATGCAACTCGGTCAAGTCATCGACCTAGCTTACTCGAGCCCACTCGTCATCCACCAAGTGTGGTGTTGACTATATCCATGCACATACCCACCCACTTAATGCGATGTTCATGTGTATATGCAATATAATGTCTCATTACAACCATAATATGGATTGTTTCCTACACATTTCATATAACTCATGACAAATTATATCAAAAATATATAATTCTCATAACTCTCGTAATGTCAATATATAAACATGCCTTATCAATATTTTATCTAGAACCAAAGCCCAAGCATGCTATCACATATCAAGCAATAACACACTTACTTTCTCAAAGCATTACGTAAACACATAATATACCCACAATGCAAATAAGTCAAGAAATTATGCTAGACAATTTTCACATACCCATTTCAAGATAGAATTTAATCCACCCAAATTTCAATATTCATTTCACCAAAATTCCTTCAATGGGCAAGTGATATACATATCTATCAACCTACCAATTTCAATATAACATTCTAGGTTGTAAATAAACCTAAGTAGGAGAACCCTATCTCTTGAAGCGTAAGGAACAACCGTAGGAAGCTCCAAAATTCAACCTAAGCTCAATTCCAAGATTTCCCCAAATTTTGGTTTTCATTCCTTCAGTGAAAGCCCTCATTTTTTGTATGCACACATAGCCCTTGTCGAGGAGGTCAACTTTAGTTCTTTGCCCGAGTGAATTCGAGCTCTCTAGTTCTTTAGATCGTAGAGAAGAAATTCATATTTTCACCCCTATTTATATTTTTTAAGTGTTTGGTCCACAACGCGCAACACGTCTCTCTTTTTCGGGTCTATTTTTATCTCAAAACGATTAATTTTTGCTCCGGTTCAAGTTCAAAATATTTTTATTTTAGCTTGTCTTCCTTTATTTTCCAAAATTCATAATTTTATAAAAATTTTTATATTTGGTCACCCGAAGCCCGATTGCCTCGTAAAACGTAAAAAATTTGACAATCTCAGAATTCAACAAAAATTGACAAGATAACTAGATTTCGCAAGACGAACCCAACGGTGAGATCCATTTAATCATATGAGCTCTAGTAATTTTTAGATTTGCAACCAAAATCATAATGATAAATTACCATTTTACCCTTTTCATAAAAACTTCAAATTTGCTTAAGTTTTACACTTGAGATATAATTTGTTATGGAATTGTGTTGATATGTGGTTAAATTAGTCCATATGATATTTATTACATATAAGATATGATATTGATATTACAATGATTCATTACATTGTATTTGCACGGGGACATCGCATTTGTGGGCATTAGCATGAGGGTGGGTGTGTGTGTATAGTTTGGTCAAACACCATTCTTGGTGGATGGTTCAACTGAGTCGCATGATTTTCATTGAAAAACATGTGTTAGGTATAGCAAGAAGGGATAGACACTCCCTCGGGTGCAAGACTCGACTAACTGGTTCATACACTCCCCTGTGGTGCAATTTTAAAAAAGTGTATCGGTGTGGGAAACCGGCAGTGTCACACCAAAACTATGCTACCCAACAAAGACACAAGATTTTATTTTTCAAAATAGTCATTTGATGTGTAATGTCCAACAACGACACATGATTTTATTTTTACAATGACACGTGATTTTATTTTAAAAAGATCATTGGGAGTATATCATCAATGGAGGATTTATACACATTAGCATTACACTGTGTTGAATGAGCCAGAGAGGGCTCGCGTTGAGGTGCATGAGGGAGTCTCATCTCATTTCATGGAATGACATAGGATTCTTATTATTGAATGCATATTCTTAATTGAAATGTTTTGAATGGTTGATTGTTGCATGTGAACATTTCATATGCATCTAGGTTGGGGAATAGTCTCTTTAGGAGATACTCTATTGAGCGTGACTCACCCTTTATAGAAAAATATTTCAAGTGCGGGTTATAAAGCGACGAAAGGCTCACACTCGGGGCTTTATGGATGAAGAAAATGCTGAAATGTGGCTTTAACTTAGAGTTTTTGTAAAACTTTGGAAAATTTAATTTTTGGGCATATAAATATTTGGAAATGATTGTAATAGAACTTATGAACCATTTTTTATATGAAAAACATCATTACACATGTGTTGGGATGGTTTTGAATGAGTTTGGAATGAATTGGAATTGAAAGAGGAGGAAATTGTAGGAAAACAGGCAAAACTTTCCAGAAGGTCGATGAAAACCTTCCAGAAGAACGTTTATAGTAGGCAAAATCTTTTGGAAGAACTTTTTCAGTAGGAAAAATCTTCCAGAAGGTCGATTAAAACCTTTTGGAAGAAATTCTCCAGTGGGCAAAACATTCCAGAAGGTCGACCAAAACCTTGCGGAAGGTTTTTCAAAAATCTGAAATTTTTAAAATGATTTTTTATGCTTCTAGAGCTTGAGTCTTTTTATTCTGGTGATATAAATGGACAATAATTGAATGTAAATTAATGTATATTAGAACTCGAATGGGTCATGTGTTGAGGCATATACAGGTCATGTGTTTAGGGAGTGTCGGGTACAAGGGAGACTCAACTCAAATGTTTTGTTGTGATCCCAGTAAAGGGGATGATGTGCCATGGTGTCGGGTTATGCGAGATTTACGAGTATTTTCGCGATTTGACGGATGGTCAACTAGTGATAAAAGACCCCCGATTTTTTAGGCATCACATAAACACATAATTATGTTCGTTGGAATCTTAAAAATTGAAGTGTTGTATGTTCAAGAACGAAATCTACTCTATCTTAGGAAACAATAGCTTATCAACCATAACCGCTGAGAGGGGTCAAATCTGTACCAAACAAACTGTGATTACACAGTGATTGAATTATTATTATTATTATTTATAAATTTTTGGATTCGTATTATTATTGCTGTTCTGCTTCACTATAAGTGTATTTCAGTTTCTATTTTAATATTCTATTTTTAATCAATTTTTTTGCATATGTGTGGATCTGTGTATATATAATTATATATTTTATTATATTGTTGATATACTTTATTAAAATCAAAATGTTAGTTGCTTATGTTTGTGTAACAGAAATTGCTACAACAATTTTTGTTCCAACTATCGTGAATATGTCTCATGGAGAGAAGCTGCAGAAATTTAAATGGCTCAGATTCCAAACATTGGCAACAAAAAATATTTTTCTATCTCACCACACTAAACCTTGCTAAATTTGTAAGTTATGATGTCCCTACACCTGATGAAAGTAAAATTGACAAGGAGAAGTTAATTGTTGTGGATGCTCAGAAAGATTCAGATTTCTTATGTTGAAAACCAACTAGACAATGCATTATACAATATGTATAGTGCTGTCAATTCTAAAAACAAAATTTGTGAATCTTTTGACAAAAAATACAGAACTAAGAATGTCGGCACAAAAAAATTCATTGTTGGTAAATTATTGGATTATAAAATGGTGGATTCAAAGACCGTTATAACCCAAGTTTAAGAAATTCAAATTATTATTCATAACATCTATGTCGAGGGTATGTCTCACAGTGAATCATTCCAAGTGGTTACGATTGTGAAAAAATTACCACCACTTTGAAAGAATGTTAAGAAGTATCTCAAGCATAAGCATGTGAAGCTTAAGGAATTAATTATTTGTTTGAGGATTGAAGAAGACAACCACAAGTCTAAGAAGAAAAGTGGAGTCTTTAAGCCCATGGAATCTAAGGCCAACATTGTAGAAGGCGGGACAAAGACTAACAAGAAGAAGAAGCATAACGGATAAGGTCAAAATCAAGTATCTAAGAAATTCAAGAGCAAGTACTACAACTGCGATAAATTTGAACATCTCTCTAAACACTGTTGAAATCCAAAACATTTCAAGAAGTCAAATGCTCAAACAAACGTGCCTGTAACAGATAAATAATCTCAACTTTTCATAAAACTCACATTTGATATCATTTGGTTAAAAGGTACCATTTCAAATAGTTGTATCTTTTTATATTTTCATCATTGATATCTTTTGAACCAAAAGACACCATTACATATAGTTGCACTTTTTATATAAAAAGTCACTAGTGAGTCTGTAAATAAATGATGTCTTGCCCTCTCAAATCATATCATTGAACAATTCTTACTTGTTACTAGAATTGTTCTCTTATTTTATTTATTTCCGTTGTCTCAATTCTGAATTTTGTATTTAGTGTTCTCTCTCTCTCTACGTGTATGTGTGTGCATATTGTTGCATTATAATTTCTTTTTCGGTTCCAGTATAAACAGAGAATTGTGTTCATTGGAATCTTGAAGATTGAAGCGTTTCATATTTAAGAACGAAATCCGTTTTTTCTTGAGAAATAGTTGCTTATCAATCTTAAGCACCGAGATTAAACAAATCTGTCTTAAGAAAACTATAATTACACATGCATCGAATTATTATTATATTTATGGATTTTTGGATTCTTATTCTTATTGTAGTTTTGCGATATGTAAGTGTATTTCAATTTTTGTTTTTAATTAAATTGTTTACCTATAATAGTGTACTTAGTAGATTAAATTTTACTACATTAATTAGTTCATTAATCTGATTAAATGTATACCTTGCCTCAGGTACAAACAATTGTAAATTGCATTAAGGTATATAAAACACTCTTTCTCTCTATAAAGGAGTAACTTGAGCAGGTTTACCTAAACCCTACATGAAGAAAATAGGGTTTCAGATTGATGATACCAAAAATAATTCTAAAATATACACTCGGACCTCTAGGTCGGGTTGTGAGGTCAGCCAAGACAAAAGAGCTCAGAAAACCAGAGCTCAGCTCCATTCCAGCGGGATAGTGGCAAGAATGGCGTAGGCACAGCTGGATAGACAACAAGCATCCCCAAAATAAAGGGAATGAGAACGGGAAGCTAGGGTCAAGGCATAAAACTCTCAACTAACCAAGATCTTCTCCCGAAAATAAGAAAAATCACACGCATGCAAGGCAAGGATCTTAGTGAAGACTCCTTAGAACTAGTAATCAGTCTATATATGCTAGATAGTGCCTCCATTGAAAGAGAGAGACAAAAAAAAAAGAGAGGGCTGAGAGAAAAAAACACTATCCTGTAACTCAAGTCATCAATAAAGAAAAGGGAGCAAAAGTCTCTATTGAAGAGTGGACTAGCCAAGCTCTGCAGCTGGTGAACCACTATATTTCTTCTGTGTGGTTACCTCCATACAAAAACACGCCCTCACCTCCGTCGGCCATTCCACGAGCCATGTAGCTCTGATCTCACCACCATCAATATTCATCGACTTTGCTCATCCACTAAAAAATTACTCCATCAGTTTGGCGTCGTCTGTGAGAACGACTGTTCTCATTTTACAAATACGATGATCCTTCAGTGACTGATGGTCTCAACCTGTAATATGAGCTGAAGTCAAACCAACCCACCACGCATGCAAGACTAACAGGAAGCCACCAATGGCAGACAAGCCAAGAATAATCCAGAAACTAATCCCCTCATAAGGGATCCCCCAACGAATAACGAGTTGGATGCCCTCCGTCTTGTCAATCAGCGTCTGCTATAACAAAACGAGGAGCTATTGAAACTCTTAAAATGCCCACAGGAGACACGACTAGCCCAAGAAGGCTCGAGTAATCTCCCTCGCAAAGAACAGTACCACCTCGACCTTCTCAGAGAGGTCAACGAAGGAGGAGAAAACAACCAGACCATGAAGAGGGATCCATAGATGCCTCTTAAGAATGGCCACAATGAAGAGGTGTAAAGCCAGAACGATGAAGGGGAAGGAGTGATTTTCTCCTCTACCAGCAAAAAAGGAGATAGCAGTACTGGAAACAGCGCTTCGAGGATATTAAGCAAGAGCTCAACTACATGAAGAAAGCTGTTAGGAGGAAGGCTCCTGTCATGATGGATACCCTGGTACAGCAAACAAAGTCACCATTCACCATGGGGGTGTTACACTTTTCTCACCCTCCAAAATTCAGGCTGCCTCAGATTGAGGCTTTTGACGGGACCAAAGACCCTATGGATCACCTCAACACCTACAAAAATCAAATGGAGCTGCATGGATATCAAAATCTCGTGTGGTGTAGAGCCTTCGCCATCACTCTCAAAGGATCAGCTTTAGCATGGTTCAACAGACTCTCCTCGACTTCAATCTCTTCTTTCAAAGAGCTCTCAATCTCCTATGTATCCCACTTCATAGGAGCTCGAATATACAGGAAGCCGAGTTACCATCTTTTAAATGTAAAGCAAGGACCAGACAAGAGCCTCAGATCATACGTCCAGATGTTCAATTTAGAATCTTTAATGGTAGATGTCCCCGACGAAAAATTCACCATTATCGCCTTTATTGTAGGGCTCGGGGTGCAATCAAAGGATATGATGTTTTTCATCTTAAAGAACCCTCAAGCAAGTATGAACGAGGTGTAGGATAAAGTAGAGAAATATATAAATGGTGAAGAAGCATTCCTCTCAAAGATGGGACGTTCTTCATCACTAAAAGAGAGGGGAAGGAAGAAAAGAAGAGGGAAAGGAATCCTAGGAAAGAAAAAGAGCGAGACAGATCTCCTAGAAGAGATAGAGACTGTTCCCCGAAGAGGAGAGGCAATGTTAAAGATCGTCTGGGACCCCCACAGCCAAAGTTACAGCCGAGGTACCCACCTCGGCAGCTAACCCCTCTCACCGCTTCTATATCGCAAGTCTTGTACGAGGTGCAGAATAAAAAGTTCCTGAGATGGCCACCTCGGATGAAGGAAGATCCGGCGAAGAGAGATCCCACAATGTACTGTGATTACCATAGAGATCATGGCCATCACACGGATGACTGCATTCAGCTTAAGAAGGAAATTGAATTTTAGATCCAGGGAGGACAATTACGTCGCTTTGTGGACCCAGGACTATCAAAATCGAGCTCTTCCACCTCCACCACCTCAGCAACAGGCTCCTGCGCAACATCAACAACCCATGAGAGAAATCAGGGTGATATCAGGAGGATTTGCTGGAGGAGGAGAATCCAACGCAACATCTGCGTAGAATCCGATGTGATGAGATGCTAGAGGTGTGCGCCACATCTAAAGCACCACGGTTAGATACAACCATAACTTTTTTAGACTCAGATTTGAAAGGCTGTCATCATCCTCACAATGATCCGTTAGTAGTAAGGCTGTCGTGACCAACAGAACAGTGCATCGTGTCCTAGTAGACAACGGGAGCTCGACAGACCTCATCTTTGCGTCTGCTTTTGATAAAATGGGCATAGGAAGAGAAAAGCTAGAGCCCGTGAGTGCCCATCTGTTGGAATTTTCAGGAGAGATAGTGTTGTCTCTAGGGTCAATTCAGTTCATACTCACCATATGGGACCCTCCCTTCCAGGCCACCACAACTGTAAGGTTCCTAGTGGTTGACGCTCCCTTGGTGTACAATATGCTGTTGGGGAGACCTTCCCTCAATGCAATGAAGGCTATCCCTTCGGCATATCACCTTGTTGTGAAGTTCCCGACAAAAAATAGAATTGGAATAGTCAGGGGAGACCAACGTGTAGCTAGAGAATGTTACATGGCCTCTATGAAACAGAAAGAGGTGGAGAGCATCCAAGTGGACAAGCTCGACATGAGGGATGAGCTGAAAACTAGACCAACACCATCGAAAAAGTTGGAGCCTATTCAGCTCGATGAAAAACCAGAACACTTTGTCTACGTCGGGTCCAAGCTAAGTAGGGAGATTAAAGACCTTCTCATCCAATTCTTGAAAGAAAATGCTGAAGTGTTCGCTTGAAAGCAAGAGGACATGGAGGGCATTGACCCCTCGGTTATCACTCACAGGTTTAGCATAAATCCTGCCTGCAAGTCCGTCAAACAAAAATGAAGAAGTTTCGCACGGAACGCCAAAAAGTCATCAATCAGGAGGTTGGCAAACTTCTCCAAGCCAAGGCCATCAGGGAAGTAGATTACCCTATCTGGTTGGCCAATGTGGTCCTTGTTAAGAAAACCAATGGCAAGTGGTATTTATGCATAGACTTTACTGATCTCAATCGAGCCTATCCCAAGAATAGCTTTTCTTTGCCTTGGATCGACTTGATAGTAGATGCTACCGTTGGGCACGAGCTCCTAAACTTCATGAACGCTTTCTTAGGGTATAACCAGATCAAAATGGACCCCAGTGACCAAGAGCAAACCTCATTTGTGACATAACAATGAACGTATTGCTACCAAGTCATGCCTTTTGGCTTAAAGAATGCAGGAGCCACGTATCGGCGCTTGGTGAACAGAATGTTCCAAAGATAAATTGGAACAACTATGAAAGTTTATATTGATGATATGCTAGTGAAGTCGTTAAAAGTCGAGCTCCACATCCAACATCTGGCGGAATTCTTTCAGGTTCTCAAAGAATACAAGATGAAGCTTAACCCTGTCAAATGTGCCTTTGGGGTTTCAGCAGTGAAGTTTCTAGGCTTCATAGTGAATAGTATGGGGATAGAAGTCAATCCCAACAAAGTAAAAGCAGTATTAGACATGCGACCACCCTCGAACACAAGGGAAATTCAGCGACTGACAGGGAGAATAGCTGCCCTGAGTCATTTTGTATCTCGATCAAGTGACAAATGTCAATCTTTCTTTCGAGTACTGAAGAAATATTTTGAATGAGATGCCCAATCTGAAGAGGCATTTAGGTCTTTGAAGGTTTATCTGAGTTCTTCCCTAATTCCGGTCAATGCCATAGAAGGAGAAGTGCTCACCCTATATTTGGTTGTCTCAGAGTTCTCTGCCTGCGCAGCACTCGTAAGAGAAAGAGACAGAGCTCAACAACCAATGTATTACTGTAGCAGAGCTCTGAGGGGTGCGGAAGAGAGATACCTGAAGATAGAGAAGCTTATCTTAGCCTTGGTCACCACAGCCGGGAGGCTCATACCATACTTTCAGGCCCATACCATAGAAGTCCCGACATATCAGCCGATGAAGTAGGTGTTACATAAGCCTGAATCCTCTAGGAGATTGGTAAAGTGGGCCGTTGAGCTCAGCGAATTTGACATCAGGTATAAACCAAGAACAACTGTTAAAGGTTAGATTTTGGCAAATTTCATCATAGAATTTACAATAGGAACACCTATGGAGACCACACAGCTAGTACCCGATCTCCCAATATGGAAACTTTTGGTAGATGGTGTAGCCAATGCCCAAGGAAGCAGAGTGGGCCTAATTTTGACCTCACCAAACGGAATAGACGTTGAATACGCCCTTAGGTTTGGGTTTAAAGCCTTAAACAACGAGGCAGAGCATGAAGCTGTTATTGAGGGCTCAATCTGACTTACTCGATGGAGGCAGAACAACTAGAGATCTGTAGTAATTCACAGCTTGTGGTAAGACAAATAGAGGAGTCTTATGAAGCTAAAGGAGAGACGATGATCCTTTACTTCAGAAAGGTACAAGAATTGATCAATAAATTTGTGCAAGTTAAAATCAAGCATGTTCCTAGATCTGAGAACTCAAGAGCAGACTCTTTGGCAAGGCTTGCAACTACCTCGCAGGAAAGTTTGGAGAAGCTAATTCCAGTGGAGCATCTAGCGAAACCCTCTATCGACCTTAAGAACGAAGAAATACTCCCTGTGCAAACCTCACCGAGCTGGATGGACCCTATTCTGGGATACATTCGGAATGCAATCTTACTGGAGGACCCCAAAGAAACAGCAAAGTTAAAAACCAAGTCAGCCAGGTTTTCTATTTTGCAGGAAAACCTTTACAAGGGAGGTTTTTCAACATCTCTCCTTAAATGTGTGGAGAATGAAGACGTCAATTACATACTCAGAGAGATTCATGAAGGAGTTTGCGGCAACCACATTAGAGCACGGGCCTTGGCAGGAAAAGCATTAAGGCAGGGATACTATTGGCCTACAATGCTCAAGGATGCCACAGAGTTAGTCAAGAAATGGGCAGTCTGCCAAATGAACGTCAATCTTTCCCATTGCCCACTAGAGCTCCTGCCCTCGGTAGTTAGTCCTTGGCCATTTCAGCAGTGGGGTTTGGACATACTCGGGGCCCTTCCAATCGGTGTGGGACGGTGCAAATTCGACAATGTTGGAGTGGACTACTTCTCTAAATGGGCAGAGGTGGAACCTTTGGCTACGATCACGAAGCAAAAAGTCCAGAACTTCACATGGAAGTCAATAATTTGTAGATTTAGAATTCCTAGGGCAATAGTCTCTGACAATGGAAAACAATTCGACAACCCCAAGTTCAGAAGATTCTGCGCTGAGCTAGGAAGAAAGAACCACTTTTCAGCTCCAGCTTATCCACAATCTAATGGGCAAGTAGAGGCAACCATCAGGATCATCAAGGCTGCGTTGAAAACCAAGCTAGAAGCTCTAAAAGGAAAATGGGTGGAGCATATTCTAGAGGTGTTATGGGCTTATAGAACAACTGCGAAGTCAACAACCCAGGAAACACCGTTCGCTTTGGCTTATGGAATAGAAGCAGTATTCCTAGTAGAAATCGGGATCCCATCTCCAAGGACCGAGCTCACAGATCCGGAGCACAACGATGAGTCACTCCTACTGAATTTCGATTTCTTGGATGAAAGGAGAGACAGAGCTCTACATCGCATCCAGGATTACCAGAGGAAAATCACAAGGTATTACAATAAAAGAGTCAAGCACAGGAGCTTTATGGTGGGGAATTTGGTGCTTAGGAAACTTCTATTCGCCAGGAAGACCCCTCCCATGGGAAGCTAGGTTCAAATTGGGAAAGTACCTTCATTGTATAAAGGGTGATAAGACCTAGAAATTACGAGCTGCAGACCGAAGAAGGGAAAGTCCTACCTTATTCCTAGAACGCAGAGCATCTCAAAAATTTTTTTTCAGTAAGTATTCTTTGTAATAGGATCGTTTCTAATAAAGTAAAAAATTTATGATTCAGACAAGTGTGATCCTCAGAAGTAAAAAAAAAATGAACAAGAGCTTCATAACTCGAGATGAGCCCATCGACTCATAAAAGCGACGAAAGAGCTCCATAGCTCAGAAAGAGCTTTACCGCTTAGAAAGAGTCTAGTAGCTCACGATAAACTCTCTAGTTTATAAATCAAAAGAAGAGCCAAATAGCTCACGATAAACTCTCCACTTTATAAAAATAACGAAGAGCTTCATGGCTCACTATGAACTATTTGTTTCATGAAATATAGAGGAAAACTCTGCAGTTAACCATGAACTATGCAGTTCGTGGAAAGAGCTCAGCCATTCAAGATGGACCATAGAAAGAAGATAGATTATGCATACCCCAATGAGCCCCAAAAGGTAAGAGGAGCCCACCAGGCTTTGAAAACCAAGATTAGCTATCCAAATCGTGAGATTCACAGGAGTGTTTCGAAAATACGTCATGACGTGTCCAGCAGATCAGCAACAAAGAAGAAAAAGTTATTCAGATTACATCAAAGGGCTAAAATAACTATCACAAATAGAGTTGCATAAAGAAGACCTCTAAATCTAAACAGAACTACTAGTCCTCCTCCAAAAGTTTCTTCAATTCAACCACCTCCTCCTTCAAACGGGCATTCTCTTCCCTCAATTCCTCCCTCTCCTTCTCCGCCTTCGAAAGTGTATTGAGAAGTTTGGCTCCAGCAGAAGAAAGAAAAACTGCGCTAAGAGAGGAATCAGGGGATGAAGGAGACTCGCGCAGCTTGCACCTTTTGGAAGACGGTCCCACCCCCTCGTTCTCCTCAGACTCTAAGGGAGAAAGATCTGACGAACTACAATAGAAGTGAAAATCAATGGAAGCTACCACAAGGTTACCAGACGTCATCAATTCTGAGAAGGACATAGGGGAGGATAGCTTCACTTGCTCAATCCTTATGGCCTTTGGCAAATCTGGGTCAGGCGCAACTGCACAATAAAGCAAAAGTAGAAACAGAACCCTAGAAAAGGGAATGATCAAGAAAATTGTTAAGCCCCTTACCTATGTGATCAAATTTCTCCCAAGAACGCGAAACCTTGTTTTCTCGTCGGCTGTCCTCAACAGACCTCCAAGAATCCCCAGAAGCAAAGAAAAAATGGCTGAGCCACCCTTCGGGTAGGGAAGGAATATCAAGCACCAGTCGGCGTTCGGAGAAGTACCTCCATCTGAAACAACTGAAGCAAGGAACATCGTCGTCTTCGAGACAATGAAAGTACAGAAACTCAGCAGTTGTAAGAAATTGGTCATTGCCCTGGAGGCGCTAGAACAAAAGAAGCTGATGAGCATAACCCACCCTTGAGGAGATAAACGGGAGGGGACAGACCATAATACGTCAGGATACACCCGACAGAGGGATGAATAGGGAGACGAAGTCCCATCTCGAAAGCACTTTAAAAAAAATAGACCTCATCTCAGGAAAGATAGTTAGGAGGTTCGTTTGGAGTGGAAACTCGGAAAGGCAATTCCAGTTCTTGAAAGAACTGTTTCTTGATCCCTTCCAAATCCGAGGAAGTAAGGGAAGAGGGAACCAAGAAACGAGACTGAAATTTTCAGTCTAATCCGAAAGAAAAGCGGTCTTCAAAGAGAGACGGAGAAGGATCGGCCATTAGAAACCCCAGGCAAAGAACCAAAGGAAGGAGAAAGATTTAAGAAAATCTTCGAAAATTATAGGCATGAAAGAGAAGGTATGAAATTTAAAACATTGGCTATTCTTTAGACTTCCCAAGTTTATGAGGACAAGTATGGTTTAGGAAAGTAGGAGAGTGATAAAGATTATTCCGTCAATAACACGTGGAGAATTTTCAAACAATTAAAGCTCACAAAAACTGAGGAAGTAGTCTAGGACAAAAGGGAAGGCAAACTATAGTGCTAACTCATCGTCATCTTCCTCACCTTCATTCTCATGACTAGCAAGAGGGTCCAGAACATCTCGACCTCGAAACATACTCCTAAAGAGATCCTTTCGCAGTAAACAGGGCTGAGGTTAGCTCGGATGGACATCCAGACCTCTAGAGACACCCCCCAGGTCACTAGACTCAGAGCCCTTTGGAGATACTTGCCAAAAAAGGACTGGTCTCGACAACAGGCTTGCGATGAACCTTAGCATCTCCTCACTATGAGGAATGTCAGTCAATTAGCCAATGCTCCCTCGAGGACACCAAAAACACAACTGTCAGCACTAAAAGAGCTCGGATAGACCTCCTGCCTTCAGATGGGATCAGGATCTTGATTCTCCTTATCCACCTCGACCATGTTTAACACTCACACAAGTCCAGTACAATAAGCTGCAGCTCCAAATTTGAGGAGTAAACTAAAAGCCCATGGTAGGGAGACTCGTAGGCATATGAAGTCGGGAGGATCATCTCACCAACAATACTAACAGGCTTCCGACTTTTGAGACATGATGAAGGCCACAGATGCAGCAGCGTGAACCCCTCTATTGGTGTTCTCCAGACTCCTGATATCCAGCTCAGCTCATCTTTCAGGAGAAACATGTCAGACCTCTCTAAGACGAGGTCAGCTCAGACCTTCAAGGACATGATAAATATCAAGGTCTCTAAGATACATCAAGGTCATGATAAATATCCTCAAGAACATTCAAGTATTTTCAAATAGCAAAGTATGTTTAGCATTTGCTTGAATAACTCAAGGCAGCAGTAAAGCAGTAAAGCAAACTACTCTTTGAACTCGATAATTTTTGCTTCAAGGAGAGATCAGCATCCCTCAAAGCAAGGGGCAAGGGGAATATATAAAGATATAAAGCAATCAAGGAGAGTATATCAAGCAGAGTAAGAGAACACACAATTTTAAATTCAAAGAAAATATATTACTTCTCCAACAAACAGCTCAAGAGTTTGAAAATCAAAATATACTTCAAGAACAGAAATTACAAAAAGTACATTTCAACAACAAAAAAATTACAACTGAAGATCTTAAGTATCTGGAGGAGGAGTGGACAGAAGATCCTGTAAATCAGTGGATGCAACCTCAGTAGAAGGAATAGAGTCTGGCAGCTCAGAAGGCAAGGTCCCAAAAGTGGGAGGAGCGGGATTCTCAGGGATGTTGGCCCCAGAAACCTCCACTCCGTCTATTTGCGAATCTCGGGTAAGAGCCTCTCTATGAGGTCAGCAGAGAAGGAAGCGACTCGAGGAATAGCTGGCAGAACAGGCACATCCTAGCTTATATCTTCAGTGGGAAGAGATGAGGTGTCTTCCTCGCCATCAAAGTCGGATTCTTTCAATTCCTCTTCAGTTGGGACAGGAAAATTGAAATCCAGGTCCGGGAAGGTCTTGGAAGCTTTGCGCTGAAAAACGAGCCACCCAGAGGACCATTGGGTGGTGGCATCGTCCTCCAACTTGGAAATCAGATCATTCTTCTCCTTGAGCTCCTCATGAAGGGCCCCATTTGCTTCGCAGATGGCTTCATGCTCTTGTTTCATGAGATCAAGAGAGTAACGAGCATCGAAGGTATCTTGATTAGCTTTAGACCAAAGCTTAGTCTTGTGTTTCAGCTGGTCCCCCAAAATCCTTAACTCATCTCGAGCCTTCTTCTCTCTCTCTTCAGTCTTGAACTTAGCTACTTTAGAGCCATGGAGATCAGAGACTAGCTTCTCTACCTTGTCCTGAAGACCTTGCACCTGAGCTCTGAGGTCCTCATTCTCAAAAGAAAGCTCGGTGACTTTAATCTCACAATCCTTCAAAGCCTTGACAGAATCTTCAGTGGATCGGATCTTACCCAGCAAGCCCTTTATATGAAGAGCTAGCTAAAAAAGTGAAGAAAAGCAAAAAAAAAGATCAGCATAAAGGTACAGTAGTAAGCCAAATAGGAACATAAAAGCACAAGAACTTATGGTAGTAGCTCCCTGAAGAGCTGAGGCAATGGTTTCTTCAAGAGGCATAGAACAAGCCCTCTTAACATCAGAATCAGAGAGGATAGATGTTATAGCCCCAACAGCAAGCTCAGTATTCTCAAAGAAGGAATCCTCTTGCCCCTCCACCTTGACATTTTTTTCCTTGTCAGTCACAGGCCTAGTCTGGGATGGTTTGATGATTTTGCCAGATGGGATGAACAGAACAGTCTCAGATTGAACCTAAGAAAGGAACCCCAAGGCCCTCTCGACCTCAGATGAAGTGGAAGAAGCTTCGCCTGACCCATCAGACTTGCGGGGAGTGGGCTGAGGTTGCTGGGAAGAAGAAACCCCTGCATCTGGCAAGATGCTCAAAGGTGGGATTCAGGTATCAATAGTCGAAGCTGGAGAGGAAGAGGACCCCCTAATTTCTGAGCCTTAGCTCAGGTGGTAGGGCTGCTGCCAGAACCGACCTCGGCCTTTCTCTTGCTGCCCTTTCCACCTTTCTGCAACTTGGCAATCTTGGCCTCAAGCTTCTCAGAAGACAGCTTCATTAAGGAAGATCCTGGAAGGTCTGAACCATGACAATTAAGAAGATCAGGGATAGAAGAAAGGAAGATACTAAAAACCCAAAGAGTGAGAAGATCACCTATTACTTCGTCAGGCCTGGCAACAGAGATTGGAGACGGGACTTCTATCGTTACATCAGGAAGACTAAGTCCCTTCTCAACTTGGACATGGAATTGGATGAGCTCGGAATACCTTCTCGGAGTACACTCCAACAGTCTTAGCTTCACCCCTTCGTCCTCTATGCTGAGCTCAAGTCTGGTACCTGAAAACGGCAAAAGCAGAGCAGATTCAGAAACCTATGATTCTCAGAGCAAAACCCGATTAATTCAGGCAATGACTCACCCAAGTTCTTTGTATAAGACCAAGCCCTAGGGATACCAAGAGTAT
Source organism: Ilex asprella (assembly GCA_023539305.1). Classification (NCBI taxonomy): domain Eukaryota; kingdom Viridiplantae; phylum Streptophyta; class Magnoliopsida; order Aquifoliales; family Aquifoliaceae; genus Ilex; species Ilex asprella. Next base: position 23,319 of record JAHQCQ010047293.1, read on the forward strand.
CTGTCTTATCAGCAGGGTTATACTCCCATTTTGTGCCCGCAACAAAGAAGAAGTATTCTTTCCAGTGCTTATGGGAGGTCAGAATATTAGAAATAAGCAGCTTAGAATTGGCTCGCTTGGAAGCATACAAGAAGCCTTCCGATAAGGTCAGCTTGAAGTTGAAGAAGTCCAGGAATAAAAAAAAAGAAGGAACCCCAAGTTTTAGGTCCTTAAAGAGGACCATGAAACCCACCAAGATACCCAAGAAGTTAGGAAAAAGCTGAAAGGGGCATACATTAAAATACTGTAGTACAATCTTGAAGAAAGGATGCAGAGAAAAACGAAGGTCATTCTCAAAGGCAACCTGGAAGAAGCAAACCTTTTTATGAATTTGAGCGACATAGGGTGTAAAACTGTCTGGGCACGAGGGTTGGACACCAGGGGGAAAACTATAGTGGGCACTAAAAATCCTCAGGATTGAGGGGTCGACTTTACTAGGTCCTATGAGCTCAGCTTGCTTAAGAGTGGCTCCTAGATATGACGAGCCATCGGAAAGCCCAACCCCACTGACCTTACCCTTGCCTTTGTTAGGCTTGGGGGGCATAGGGGTGGATGATGAGGGGAGCTCCTCGGCGTCAGTTTTGGGGTTAAGGGCATCAACACCAGGAAAGTTGTCGATCTCCTCACCCACTTCCCCTAATTCGACATCCCCCTCAGCAGACCTGCCTCCTAAAAGAGAGACAGAAGAACGAGTGGCTCCAGAAGAGGCAGACATGATAGGGTAAGAAAATGGAAGATTGAAAAGGCGATAAGGAAGGGGAACACTGGTCAAACACTCCTTAATGACTCTGAGGTCAGCACAGTAACTACCAACGCCAAGAATTCTCACAATGGAACCCTAGTCTACGAAGTGGGGGAGGGGAGACAGACAGAGGTCACGATTCCAAAAGTGAAAGAATCGGTGAGCCCAGAAACGCAACAACCGCCTCGAATTCGAGGGATCCAGAGCGAGGAAAGGCGAAAAGGAGCAGGAAAGCGTACCTAGCTAGAAGAAATTAACGAGCAACAGCCCAAAGCCAGATCAAAGGAAGAAAGCACTGCGAATCCTTTGATCGAACATAGAAAACTTAACTTCGAGTCAGGAAGCAAGGAAATCTGGAATTACAAAGAGGAGGAAAAACCGAAGGACGAAGGAAGAAGATGAACAGTAGGAAGGCGATTTTGATAGTCGTTTGAACATTTAAAGCTTGAAGGACATGAGCTGAAACGTGTGCGAGAATTGTGGGAGTCATGATTATCAGGAACCATCAGAAAGTATTATGCATGTGCAAACTAAGGTCAGCCACGTGTTGTTCTAGCTCAGTTAAAAACAGCTTAGCCCTTGCCCAAGCTCGCTTGAGCCAAGGGTTGGGGGTAACTAATGATACCAAAAATAATTCTAAAATATACATTCGGACCTTTAGGTCAGGTCGGGAGGTCAGCCAAGACAAAAAAGCTCAGAGAACCAGAGCTCAGCTCCATTCAAGCGGGATAATGACAAGAATGGCATAGGGACAGCTGGATAGACAACAAGCATCCCCAAAAAAAAGGGAATGAGAACGGGAAGCTAGGGTCACGGCATAAAACTCTCAACCAATCAAGATCTACTCCCGAAAATCAAGGAAAATCCCACGAATGCAAGGCAAGGATCTCGGTGAAGACTCATTTGAACTAGAAATCAGTCTATATAAGCTAGACAGTGCCTCCATAGAAAGAGAGAGACAAAAAGAAGAAGAGAGGGCTGAGAGAAAAAAACACTATCCTGTAACTCAAGTCATCAATAAAAAAAAGGAAGCAAGAGCCTTCATCGAAGAGTGGACTAGCCAAGCTCTGCAGCTGGTGAACCACTATATTTCTTCTGTGCGGTTACCTCCATACAAAAACACGCCCTCACCTCCGTCGGCCATTCCACGAGCCATGCAGCTCCGATCTCACCACCATCAATATTCATCGACTTTGCTCATCCACTAAAAAATTACTCCATCACAGATGATGTTTTTAACACTTGAGTTAAGTTTGGGCTGAGAAATGTCAATTTGAATTGAATTAGGATCATATTCGGATTGATGTTTCGGGTTCGCGAGTTCAACCCAAAACCTACCAAAATTCACAATTTGAGTTCAACTCAAAAGTTAAATAAATATATAAACACAAAATTTAAATATTTTTTAGGTTTTATTGAATTTAAATTGATCAAATTATTGTGTTGTGCTTGAATTACAAACCAAAATTCAACTCAAATTTTGAGTCCAAATTAGTTAACCTGAATTAAGCCTGAAATTAATTTGGACAATATGCAATTGGGTACCTTGGATTGAAAGTCTGGCTCAGGTTGGATAACAGTTAGAAAGCTTTACAACTTGGGTTAGGCATGGGTTATTTCTCTAACTTGCCCAACCTGTCCCAGTTGTAACTCCTCTCTCTATCTCTCTCAATCTTTACTTGCAATTTTTATTACTATTACATCTTTTCAAGTTTCTTTCTTCTCATATGTGTGATTTACATAAATTGAGCTCTCGTGGCACTGTTACGCCTTGTTATTCTCGTGGATTGTAATATCTGGTACCAAACAAATAATTCAAGAGAAATATTTTGGATCCCAAATAATATTTCAAATGAGCAAGGACCGTTTGATAAGTCAATCTTGACGAGCCCGAATTTAACCGGGCTAGGCCCAATGAACTGAGAAAAGGCCCAAACATCCAGGACCCACGAAAGAGCCCAAGTCGCCAAGACCCATGGAGCTGGGTCCACACGTTAAAGGGAGTTGAATAGTAAATCGGAGGTGAATAGTGAATCGGAGGTGAATAGTAAATCAGAGGTGAATAGTAAATCGGAGGTGAATAGTGAAGGGAGTCCAAGGAGATCAAGTGGCCAACGCCTAAGCTCCTCCAAGAAGGCGCGGGCGTCAAGAGGACAACACCTAATTGGCCGAAGGCCCTTGGGCGCCGCCCAGGCATCCTTGGGCGTCGCTTGGGCTAGCCCCCTTGGGCGCCGGCTTGGGTTGGCTCCCTTTCGAGCGTCTCCTCCTCTTCCTTCCTCCGGCCACCTCACTCCTACTTGAGTCTCCCTCACTCCTACCATGGGGTGCCGCCCACCTCTCCACACCAAGTGGGCGTCTCCCACTTTGGCCCTCTCCTACCTTCTCTTCTCCTCCTCGTCTCCTCCTTACTTCAAGACTCAAGTCCAAGGCTAAGCGTGAGCACACTCCACACCAGAATGACATCCGAGTAAATAGGAGCACGTGGAGGAAGACTCGGGATACGGAGATCTCCTACCATAACTCTAC
>JAHQCQ010047294.1:0-26511 GCA_023539305.1 Ilex asprella
GTTTTGTCCTATTAATCATTAATTCAACCCATCTACCTACAAAACTAGACAAACACTCCAAAAAGAAAATCATATTCAAAACTCAGTTAAATCAACACAATTAATGTCTTACCTAATGTAATTGGCCAATAATAAGTATCACAATAACACATTTCTAAGGCTAATCACTAGTACAAGCATGTTCTGTAGACTAATGAACCGGTACAAGTTGGATAAGTTCAACAACCTTTTCCTCTATTTTTTACTATTATTGCTTAGAAGTAAAAGAGAATAACACATAAAAATCATGTTCAACCGACAATGTAGTATTTGTGCTTCATTGATTGACTTATAAATTGTCTCGAAGGGGACATTCGATAAATTGGGCAAAATATAGAAACAATTAGCATTGTCCCTATGCAAGGATGACACACACAATTATCCAATTTGTTTTTAAATTTTTAAAAAGGTTGACTTATGAGGAATCCCGTGTGTTTAGTTTTATTGTTAAAGAGTGAACCCACCATCTAATGTGTCACATTGTTTGGAGTCTTTGAGTCTATTGATCTAAGTTCCAATATACCTTCATACCCACCTAAAAACTTAAGCCTATAGGTGATGAGCCCATCAATTATATATTAGGAAACTTTTATTTCTTTTCCTAAATGATTTGGTATTTCCACAGATGTAATACTCAACAATCTCTCCCTTATGTGTGAACCACATTGGGTTAGCTCCCCCTCAAGTCTGATCCACCACTCTTTACAAGACTCTGCTATTCTAAGAACCAAGCTAAGAGCCTTTATGCTCAGGCCCGTGCCTGTAAGCCCCCATGTAATTATTTTAAATTATATTAGACTAGCATGCACTGCATTAGTATAAAATGAGTTAGTATAGATGATATGAAATGAATTAGAAGTTTATAAGTGTTTTGGAGTTTAGACGCACGTATGAGAGAAATTGGGTAGAAAGTAGTTAGACACTGCCTTAGTATTTTAGTTATACTTTGTACCCTCATATTATAAAGACATGATTTTTGACTTTTAGATATTATAAACTAGACTTCAAGGGTTAGAAAAGTGTATTTCATGAAAATTTCATGAATTAACTTATAACTAGGCCAAAATCGCCTTAGAAGTTCATACATAAATTAGAGTTACATTTGAATGCAATTCATGTTTGAACGTAGCTTGTTCGAATGCCAATCATGTTCGAATGTGAATGCATATTTTTCAGAGATCAAGCTCGCACCGATTGAACAATTTTTAACCCTATAAATACCCTAAGAATGTTCTTCAGATCAAATTTTCAAAAGTTTTCAACCCTAGGAGGCTAAGGAGTGTTTGGAAGAACAAAAAAGGGAGAGATTTTGAAGGTTTAACGTGTAAGAAACGCAACAAACGTGGTAGGGTTTCACTGAACTGCGGATTAAGATTGAGGTTCTTTCTCAAACTCATTCATTAAGATTAGGGTTATATATTTGTATCTTTTTCATCTCTATTACAATATAACTAATAGATCTATAATATTTTCTCGTTTGTTTGAACATATTATTCATTTCTTAAAGAAAATACATGATTTATCTACAAGATTCATTCGTTCTTGAATGAAAAAACTTAGTTCTTGATTTACAATCCTATATAAGTGATAGATCTTCAACGTTTTATATTTGTTTTGAATATATGCTTAAATTCTTGAATAAACACATGATTTATATCCAAATACATGCACTACAACAAATTTATTTTTTAGAGACAAGTTTTGGCGACGAACAATAAAATTTGATGTAAAAAAGTGATTTTTTGCGACAATTTCAAATGTTTCTCGTTCTGAACTGGCGACCATTTTTTGTAATTGTTGCCAATAGTTTTCGCAAAAATGTTCCCTCCAAAATAAAATTTGGCGCCAATGTTGGCGCTAAATGCTAATTTTATGGACGACAAAAAAATTGTCGCCAAAATAATTTTTCGGTTGCAAATTTTTTGTCAAATAACAAAAAATAATAAAACAAAAATAATAATACTTAACGACAATACATGTTTGTCGCAAAAAAAAAGTTATATTTTTTTTGTTTGGCGACAATTTATATTTGGTCGCAAAATATCACTAGAAGAAAAACGTTTTACTAGGATGACTTTTTACGATGTGTAAGAAAAATTATCGCAAAAAAAGGACATTCTATGACAAATATTACGTTTTGTTGCCAAAAAATATTATACTAATCTTCAATGATTGAAGTACTACAGTGAGTTTATTTTGATTTGTTATAAGCATAATAGTAATCATAAATTGTCACTCTTTAGAAATGATTTTGTTTGGTGATGAGTAAGTCTGTCAAATTCTGACACGACGCGAACTGACACGAATCAACACGAATTAATCGATTTTGGTGAGATCTTAGGGAGGTGGGGAGCAGTTTAAAGACAAAGGCAAACCAAAGTCTTTTATTTTTATCCTACATCGGCAAATGACGTAAAATGGGGAGGACTGACTTGCCTATAAAAGGCAGTGGCTTCTTGGCTTTTTCTTAAAGTTTGATTTTCATGTGAGATTTGACTAGAAATTCCTATTTTTTTAGGTAAGTACAACTTACATTAAAAAAATGCAATATTAAAATTTGTCAATATAATTTTTTTAAAAAATTAAACGGATTAAAAGGGTCTGGTCGTGTTACCTATTTATAAAATTTGTTCATTTGTTATTTGGGGTCGAAAATATGTTAGTCGCAAAAAATATACCATGATTTTCAACGACAAATATTATGTCATCACTAAAAAAAAAAATATGACCATAATATAATTTCTTTCAGCGACGAAGGTTTTTTTGTGACAAGTAAATAAACTTTTAAGCGACTAAGTTTTTTATCGCTGATAATCTATTTTAGCGACAATACTTTAGTTGGTCGTCAAAAACTTTCAGTGGCGACCACGACAAATTGGCGACCAAATTTTTTTGTCGCAGAAAATTTTTAGCAGCAAATTATTCACTTTTAGCGACGACTTTTTTTGCTACTAAAAAACATTTTTCTTGTAGTGATGGTTTACATTAAAAAAATTTATGTTCTTGGTTAAAACCCTACATCTTGAATATTGTCAACATGAAGCTTTCTTTTTACGATCTCTTGCGTGTTTTGCTTTAATTATTCGTTTACTTGAGAATTGTGGAACTATGAATTTTGATATACTTGGTTTTTGTGGAAAAATATTTTTATTGTCTCTTTTATGGGTGGGTGTTATGAACGTGGATTACACTCGAATTCATATCGTATAATGTTTGGAGTTTTTCTACCTTGAGGGGTTTCATGGTTCTCTAACACCCATAGGGGCTTGGTTTCTTACGAGAATCAACAACTATTTGTTCAAGTAAGTTTGAGGTTAAGGGATAGTATACTATTCCTAAGAAAGATTCGTCACTACTGATATGTCAGTAAACGCCCTTTCTAAAGTGTTGTGGTTTTGCGAGAATTGATTTGAGATGATTTGCATTTGTGGTTGGTGTACGAGATAAGTTTAGTGTGTAGATTCATGTTAGTTTACCTATGTACATGAGATACTATGTTTTGAGATGTGGTATTTACAAATAATTAAATTCTGCTATGAAATTTACTATTTTGTGTCGTAAACTTGATATCGTTATTAAATATCATTGTTTTACTTGAGATTTTATGTATTTATTTTAAAAAGAAAGACTTACCTATTTTTCATGATTTTTAAACCTTATGTGGGTGTGAAAGGGTTTCCCTACTTGGCTCGTTTGCTCATCCTATGATATAAACAATTTTTAGATTTTGGACTTGAGGAAGATACCACTTTAGAATAGTAAGTTGACTTGGATGTGGTGGTAGATCATGAGGTCAAGGCCGAGAGGATGCCTTTCTAGTTTAAATTTCTGGAGTTCTGTTATTAGATAATGTTTATGAATATTTCTTTATTAGTTGCAAAATATTATCTGGTTTTGGGAATATAATTTTCAGAAGTTATTGATGTTTTATGGGATTGATTTAGTTATTTATTGAATCAATGACTGATTTTATTATTTAATAGTTACTTTAGTATGCTCTCATGATTTGAATGTTTCATAGATAGTTAAATTCTCAATTGTAGATTTTGGAGTGTTATAATGCCCTATTTTTTTTTTCTGAGTTGCGTATTCGTGGCTTGAATACAAGAGTACATCACTTTTCATAAGAGTCTTCCTCCATTGCTTAAATATCCAGAGCTCATCACTTTTATTTAGAGTCATCATCCATACGGCATGCTATTCCATTTTTTCGAGAGTTCTACTGTCGTCGACCATGATAAAAATTTGTTTAGGGACAGGGAGCCCATTGATCCAAGGTCTAATATACATGTTTGGAATCTATTCACACCTAAAAGGTTAAACCTATAGGTGGTGAGCCCAACAACAATAATATTAAGGCATTTTTTTTCTATAGGATGTGAGATTCTCACGCATGCAATATTTAACACACACTCCTAGTTAGATATGCCCTTTTTTTTCCTTTCTCAACCGACTTCTCCAAATATCTCAAAACATTCTTGAATTATTGACATAACCTCGCTGGGAACTTTATTTTTTAAAATTTTTTCTTATCCAACAGTTGTACCTCAAAAGTAAAAAGAAAAAGATACATGTAGTACTAATTTAAGGACTATTTTGTAAACCATAAATATGAGTCACCCAACACCAAAATAAAAAGGTGGATCTAATAGAGTATACACACTTAACGTAAATGACTTGAGGTCGTCCATTAAACAAAAAAAAAAATAGAAAACTAATGACTCTCCTACCTTATCCTGAATTAAGTTATTCATAAAATGTAGAAGCACTTTTTGTCAATGTTGTTTTCCCTTGGAGACTCATTGAACACTTTGTCTGATAACATGCAATCCACCGTCGGCCATTTTTTTTTCCTAAAAGAATTATGAGTTTTCATTAAAAGGTACTTGTTTTCTTTTTTTGTGAGATTGAAATTTCATTAGCTCGTGGTTGCTTCGCTCTGGCTTAGTAGTCTACCAGTGTCAGGCGAGTTTGAGCGATTGATGCAATTTCCGACTTGGCGATTTCCTATTTTGCTTATAATCTAAACCGTGGTCTTGCATCTCTTGGCAACTTAAAGGTGGACCCTAGATTTTTTTTTTCTTCTATAGAGTGGTTTGTTGAAAAAATATGGAAGGATTCACACATTGCCTGGAGCATTGATAGATATTGGTAAACCAAAGTAGTTTGGCTGTGTGAGAATTGTTTCTAGAAGTTGATTTGGTTGCTCTCTACAAGAATTATCCGAGAACCTAAATCTGTTAATATTCTTGACTGAATATGCCTTCGAGGGCAGATTTACACCGGAGGTAGTTGCTCCCAGTGCGAATTTGTAAATGTTTTGCGTAGTTTTGAAATTTTTATAAGTTTATAATTATTTATGATTTGCCCCATTAAAAAATTTGTATAAATTTGTTGCTACTTTTATATTTAATAACATTTTAGGTCTAAAAAAATAAACTTATTTACTGATGTAATAATGTGTTAAGTGATGTAGTCTCAAAGAATAAATCCAAGAATTCTAATTAAAATAATACTATTTTAGCATTTCCATTGTCAGGTCATTAGGTCAATAATTTAGGATAGGTTTTAAGACCCCAACAACACTATTCCTTGTATTTTAATAAAAAAATGGATTCTTTCATGAATTAGAAATTTAGACTTCAAGGTTTTTTCAGTTGCTTAATGTCATCACCCTCTCTCTAGTCTCTCTTTTATCTCTAGTTCTCTCTTTTTCTTACACACCAAGTCCCTGATTATTATCACTTAAAACCTATTTACTAAATCACGATGAGTTTGATGTTTGTCATTCAGATGTTCTCTTTAATTTTTTCTCTTGCTCTCTAGAAAAATAATAGGATTCTTGATTTTTGCTTTCTTGAAAATTAGATTTTGATATTAAAAATTTGACTGTAATAAATTACATTTCGAAATAAATTATTCTGATTGATTTGTTTTCATTATAGCTTTAACTTATAAATAAGTACTAAGTTGAGTAGCCCGCACGGAAAAAACATTCTAGCTCTGCCCCTTGCTTCAAGGTATGTCAAACCCTCAAGAGTCATCGTTCCTCTTTGACGCATTCTTTTTTGAAACGTTAAGCTGGTGCGATCAATTGTCGTAATTTCCTCGAGTATGTGTAGTGAATTTCAATGTGATGGTGTGAATTGGAACAATATACAGGATGATTAGTCAACAAGCATTTTGGGAGTGGAGGCATAGTCTAAACCTTCATCACATGAGCAAACTTGGTGTTTTTTCATTGCTCTTCATTGTCATTTTTAGTTATATTCTTTCTTTTATGTTTACCTACACATGCATGAGTCTCACCAACACCCTAATCCTGAAATGTCCAATGACATGGGAGAAAAAAAAGAAGCAATGACTCTCCTATCTTATCCTGAATTAAGTTTGCTTGAGAAATTTCCTAGCACTTTCTCTCACTGTCTTATGCTTTACCTTTTTTGGGGGGAAGTACTATTCCTTCCATTTTAATGTAAACATAAAAAGAGGAATGGCTATCCTACCTCATCTTAAATAAAGTTGCTTATGGAGTTTCCAATCACTTTTCTCTCGTTATTCTTTTCGTATGGACTCAATACAGTTACCCATGCAAATGTACGACAAGTGTGTACTCTCTTTTTTCTTTTCTTTTTTTAATGTGGTTAAAATGTAAGTGAGTGATTAAAATATAAGTCAGCAATCAAAACATAAGTATGATTAATGACTGAAATATTGTCATTAAAGTATTTTCTATGATTAAAATGGAAGGAATTACGAGATTTTTTTATCTTTACTTGTATTATAAGAATTAAATTTAAAGGGAGAAGGCTAGGAAATCTTTCAACCCATATTCTTAATTCTCACATTATTGAAATGTGAAATACAAAAACATTGGTTTCGTCAAATAAAATTCTCTGATATTCCTTATTAGTGTTCACTCCCCTAATTTTTTTCTTACTATTCCAAACTTAAAGTTTTAAACAATTATTTTTTTTATTTGCTTAAACTGCTGAGTTATGCACACTAATGGGCAATATTTAAAAAAAAATGTCAAGGTTAGAGTGGGGGGGGGGTCATGTTTCAGGATTGTGATATTAGTCATCGACTTAGAGGGCCAATAAGTCTCTTTTTTTTTTCTCTCAACTATTCCAGGAGTATACACATAAAATCTATGATGATCAGTGTCTCTAAAAATAAGATATTGAGAAAGTTATGAAAGAGACGGACTAAATGAAATAATATACTAATACTATTATAGAATCTTATGAATCATGCACGACACACTTTTTTGTATTTTTTTCGTCTACAATGTGAGCAACTTAGCTTACAACACAACGCGTTTGCCGCCACACTGACTGGCTGGTGCAGTTTTAGGATTATAATATTAATCATCGATTCATAGGACATTGAGATGCATCGACCATAACGTAAACTTAAATGCATCTCGGAAGCTATTGAGTCTGTTACTACTCGGTCAAGTCACATCTATATTAGCTGATAACTTTTGAAACAGGCGTTGGAGTTTGAGAAGACATAGCAAATGCAATGCATTGTGTGGGACAGCCGCTAATGTGCTTTTATTACAATGCACTCAAGTATGGAAGTTCTCACTGCTATGATAATGCCTGTCAACTAACAAGTCATTGTTTTGCCCTTATGTTACTTCCTGATTGTGATATACCCATTTGTTTCAAGACCATTGTTTCTTGGTTTGCAAGCTTAGACCCAGTTGGGTGAGTGGGCCTACGAACTATGATGAAGTGAGTCCTTCAACATTACTTGATGAAGTAATTTAACAATGAGAGAATGGAGGGATTAGAATACTATAGTGGATCCTAACCTAGTTAGTTGAAGTGAAATTGTTGGACAATTTGACCTGAGGAGGTCGTTGATTTAACAGAAACATGAAATTCTTAATTAGAAGCCACTCATGAAATTCACAAGAACATATAGTATTTTTCAATGTCTTCAATCTTTTTTTCTATGAACCTAATGGACACATCTTCTTATTGACATAGGCAGGGACACAACAAGGATTTTGTGTGAGGGGCATGGCCCCCTTAGCCCTTGAATAGTTCCGTCCATGGACATAGGCAATATGATGTACACAGTCTGCTAAATGACTTGTTTTCTTCGTCAAGAACCTTACCAATCACTCTATCAAGTCACTGCGTTTCCATGACTTTTGTTTCTTGGTTTGCATGTTTATCCTCGTCTACAAGTATTAAGCGCCGGCATGTTTAGTTCGGGTATCATTAGATTAAATTAGTTCAATAGCTACTTAATGTCATTTTAGGGTTCATTTTTGTAACATGAGTTAACACAGACCCAATTATGTAACATCAAATAACACCACATTAGAAATCAATCTTATATAATAGGTGGTATAAAATCAATTCTAATTTTTTTTGACCTACCACAAGGCTGAACTCATCTATCAAAGGAGAAAATATTCAATGCGGCAGTGACACTGCGTAATCACTATCACGTGGTGTCATTGTCTAATATTATTTTTCTTTCAAGTCAGACCATCTGATATTCAAAAGTCATTTTGGGCTCCGACTAATTCGGATTCGAGCTGGGTAGGACCACAAGAGCGGCAAAACTCTTCCTACCGAACGCAACTGCATTCCCAAGACTCGAACTGGAGACCTTGGTTAAGCTAGAACAGTCCCTCACCAACTAATCTAACGCTCGGTGGTATTGTCTAATATTATTAACATGTAGGTGAGTGAACCCACTTCTTTACATTAGTCAGTTATTTTTTTACATGGCTAAGATAGTTACTAAATAACGTGAAGTTTACTTGCCTACATGTTAATTCCATATAAATAGAAAAATGATAGCAAGTAACAGTGATGATCAGATATAGAAGCCGTGTCGACACCCACCACAACGAAAACCTATATGAGTATCCTTCACGCACTTACATGAAGAGATATTACAGCTCTAATAGAGCATTAATCAAATGTTCAACTACACAACGTAGGCCAGACCCAGTAATATTTCAGTCCCAAAACTAAAGTTTTAAGGGTTTTTTGAGTGTGGATATATTTTTTTAAAACTTATTTGAGAGAAAGTGTATGGATAAGTATTTTACTCTATTAAGTTCAATTTTAATAAAACTTTTTTTGATTAGGTATAAAATTCAAATAACATATAAAATTTTTTACTTACTCTTCCTTAAATTACGCATAATTTTTATTCTATCCATCTCTCTCTCCCGCTATTTTCTCTCAATCTTTCTCTCTCTCTCTCCCTCCCTCCCTCCATTACTCTCTCACTATCTCTCCCCTTTTTCTCTTCATCTCTCTCTCTCCTCATTACTTTCTCCATCTCTCCTCATTTTCTGTTTCTATCTACAATTGATAATTTATTTTTTTTTCAAATATGTAAAGATTTAATTTATTTTTTCATCCCTCCCCTTATTTTCACTCTCTCCCCTATTTTCTCTCACCATTTCTCTCTCCCTATTTTCTCTCTCTTTATATCAACATTATAACAACTCAATTATACTCATCAATTACATCAATCAGTTACAATTTTCTTATAATACACCAAGCAATTACGCTTCCATTCTAATGAATCAAACTGTTACACCAAACAATTACATATTTACAACACCAACTCAAATTTTTATTTAGTTGCGGACATGAACTAAATAATTACACTATTTAGTATCACGACACCGTTATGATACATCGTTATGACACTATTTAGTAAAGTCTTTTGTCCAATGATAAACCCAATTTTGTATATATAATTGGTGTACCATGTTATGATACTAAATGGTGTAACTATTTGATTTATGTAAATAAATGAATGATAAATTGAGTTGGTGTTGTAATTTTGTGTAATTATTTAGTGTAATTTTTTGGTTTATTATAATATATGAGTAACTGTTTTGTGTATTATAGAGTAATTGTAATTAATTAGTGTAAATTATTAGTGTAATTGTGTTGTTATAATGTTGTTACAATGAGAGAAAGAGAGAGAATAAGGAAATAAGGGGAGAGGGAGAAAAAAATAGGGGAGAGAGATGAAAAAAGTAAATCAAATATTTACATATTTGAAAAAAATAAATTATCAATCTGAGAGATAGAGAAAGATAGAGAGAAAATATGGAAGTGAGTAAGAGAGTAATGGAGAAAGAGAGAATGATAGAGAGATTAATGGAGCAATAAATGACATTTTAGTCTTTTTTTTCAAAAAAAAATGCACTTAGGGCCAAATAAAGTTCCTTAATGCAGTTTAACTCAAATAAGTCTAAATTTTTGTACCGACTTCCAAATTACCCAAGTTTAAATAAGAATTTTTTGGAGGTCAGCACACCAAATAAGACTTATTATTTATAAGTCCCCTCTTCATCTCTCTTTCCCCGTTACTTTCTCCATCTGTGCCCTATTTTCTCTTTCTAACTACCATTGATAATTTATTTTTTTTTCAAATATGTAAAGTTTTGATTTGTTTTTTCATCTCTCCCACTATTTTCTCTCCCTATTTTCTTCCTCTCTTTATATCAACATTACAATAACTCAATTATACTAATTAATTACATCAATCAGTTACAATTGTCTTATAATACACCAAGCAATTACTCTTTCATTCTAATAAACCAAATTGTTACACCAAACAATTACACAAAATTATGACACCAACTCAATTTGTCATTCAATGGTATACATGATCTAAATAGTTGCACCATTTAGTATCGCGACATCATTACACCAATTATATATATATCAAATTTGTCCAATGATAAACCCAATTTTGTATATATAATTGGTGTAACCATGTTATGATACAAAATGGTGTAACTATTTGATTTATGTAAATAAATGAATGATAAATTAGGTTGGTGTTGTAATTTCGTGTAATTATTTAGTGTAACTGTTTGGTTTATTAGAACACATGAGTAATTATTTTGTGTATTGTAGAGTAGTTGTAACTAATTGGTAAAAATGATTAGTATAATTGTGTTGTTATAACGTCGATACAAAGTGAGAAACAGAGAGAATAAGGAAATAAGGGGAGAGGGGGTGAGAGAGATAGAGATAAAATAGGAGAGAGACATGAAAAAAAGTAAATCAAATATTTACATATTTGAAAAAATAAATTATCAATGTGAGAGAAAGAGAGAGAAAATAGTGAAGAGAGATTGAGAGAGTAATGGAGAGAGAGAGAGGATGATAGAGAGAGTAATGGAGTAATAAATGACACTTTATTCTTTTTTTTTCCAAAAAAAATGTACTTAGGGTCAAATAAGGTTCCTTAATGCAGTTTAACTCAAATAAGTTTAAATTCTTGTACCGACTTCCAAATTACCCAAATTTTAATGCGGATTTTTTGAAGGTCAGCACATCAAATAAGACTTATTATTGTATAAGTCTTTAATGAAAAGTATTTTGGGAAAAAGTCATCCAGTGATGGAGAAATACCTCAAAATAGGTTTGGAGAACTTACCAAATTGTAGCAAACTGGGACTTTACAAGAGTATCCAACCAAGTTTGAGAAACTACTTGCTAAGGTTATGCCCTTACCACAAACACGATAGGTGAGCTACTTCATTAGTGGTCTATGTGATACAATTCACATCGATGTTCAAGCCAATAGACCCACTAGTTTATCGTCTGCCATCGGACTGACTCATTCATATGACTCCAGAGATCTCTCCTATTGAAAATAGCTCTGCCTATTCCAAGGCAGGCTCTCAATATCCTTAGTGTCAGTTAAGAATATGACCACTGAGGAGCTAAATGAGAGAAAGAGAAAAGGGCTTTGTTTAGACGCAATGAAAATTTTGGCTTGGGTCATTAGTGTAATAAATTGTTTCTAATTCAAGGTTTATCAATTTTAATATGGAGGGAAGGAAGTGGCACTACAAGGTTTATCAATTTCAAAAAAATAAGGTTATTAGTATCTCGCAATTGCAACGTGCAGCTAGGAAAAAAAAAGGAAGGAGTCTTGCTACTACTATACACTATGCGAGTTCCGCCAGCACAGTTCGCTCGTTCTCTTATGCCTATATGTTAGAATATTCTAACTAAAAGAGTGTTTTTTATGTGTGGGAACTCAATCCCACATTGACTAAATATCCAAAGGTACTTGAGTATATATATATACTTGTGTTATCTAACCTTTGAATTAAAAAGAGATATTGGAACTCTCACGTGCGTAGGGGTGAGACTAGCGGAGGAGATACAGATTTCTAAAATCTACGAACCACGTGGATGTGCCTAGTCCACGACCCGGGTACTGGGTCCCCCTGGCTCACCTAGCCATATTTTTTGAGTTATTATCCAATTAAATATATAAGTAATTGCAGCCTATTAAACACATATATTATTTGTATATATATATACACGTATACATACAATACCATAGCAACTATCTTCTTACAAATATCAGTTTTTAGCCAATATTCAAATGTGTGTGTAAAGCTTCTGCTTCATTTGATTGTGCAGAGCTGAGTGAAGCAAAAGTTAATAGGATGGGTTGTTGTATC
Organism: Ilex asprella; assembly: GCA_023539305.1. Taxonomy (NCBI): domain Eukaryota; kingdom Viridiplantae; phylum Streptophyta; class Magnoliopsida; order Aquifoliales; family Aquifoliaceae; genus Ilex; species Ilex asprella. The sequence goes on from JAHQCQ010047294.1 coordinate 12,527, forward strand.
CTGAGGACGATGCTTTACTAACTTCTGCTCTATGATTCTTTCATAAAAGGGTGCGAATCGTCTTAAGAGAGCGACATAATCCGCGCCTCACCCTGCCGTTCACTTTATTTACATCCAATTTTTCCAACAATTTAAGACGATTCAAACGCAAAGGAGAATTCTGCGATAGTCACTTCTACTGTTTCATCTATTAGATCAAACGATCTTAACAAATTTTTTCGATTCAGTGGACAGTTCTTCAAAAGATGGGCAAATAAAGTTCTGTTCTATCCCAAACTAATGAAGGTTGCTTGGATTCTCACTTCAAAAAATCCAAACAAGATGAACAAGGAAGGTATGACTGCAAAAGAGTTAGCAAAGCTTGAAAAGAATTTAGCACTATGAGAGACTGAGGAAGATCATTGTCTCAGTTATTTGCTCAATTGTCTTTCCGATGAGCTATATGATTACTATTCCAATTCCTATTCTTTTGCTAGTAAGATTTGGAAAGCTTTGGAGGCAAAGTATGACACAGAATAAGCAAGGACGAAAAAATATGCTTGTAGCCGCTATTTTAAATTTCAGATGGTGGAAAATAAATCTGTAATTGCTCAAACAGATGAGTTACAGATGATTGTTCATGAAATTGTGTTCGAAGGAATCAAGGTAGATGAATAGATGCAAATTACATCAGTTATCGACAAACTGCTGGTTTCATGAAAGGAGTATCAAAAGAGACTTCGTCACAAGCAGTCAGAATTAAGTATGGTGAATTTAATGGCTTAGCTTCGAATTGAGGAAGAGGTCAGAAACCAAGACAAGACCAACGACACTAACGGGAATCTCAATGGTAATAGAAACAACAATAAAGTATATTTTATTGCACCTAATGATAACATCTCTAAGGGTCAAAATAATAGAAACAGTGCCTATTTGAAGCCTAGATGTAATTACATAAAAAGATTTAATAGAGCTTCAAATAAAAACTATTTTAAAAAGAAATGGAACTAAACATCAAACCAAGGACTCCCTTCCAAACAAGTACCATATAATAAAAATAATCAGTCAAATAATGGAGCTTGTTTTGTATATGAAAATTCTGGCCATTTGGCAAAAGGTTGTCGTTTTAAAAAATAGGGTTATGCTCCTCAAACTAATGTGACCGAGGAACCACTTGTTGCTATGATTACTGAGGTTAATTTTATTGAGAATAGTGAAGGGTGGTGGGCAGATTCTAGAACTTCCAAGTATGTCTGTCATGATAAATCTTGGTTCAAGTCTTACTCTCCCGTTGAAAATGATAACAAAGTGTTACTTGGTGATTCACATATTGTGAGTGTTTTGGGCATGGGAGATGTCCAACTCAAATTTACCTCTGGCCAAGTTTTCACCCTGAGAGATGTTTTTCACACTCTTGTAATCAAAAAGAATTTAGTTTTTGCTTATCTTTTAAATAAGGTTGGTTTCAAACAAATCATAGAATTTGATTAGTTTGTTTTGACCAAGAATAGGTCATTTGTTAGAAAAGGTTATGCTTGTGATGGTATGTTTAAGCTAAATGTTGAAATGAATAAAACTACTTCTTCTGTTTACATTATTTCTTGTGTGAATATGTGGCATGCTCGTTTTTGTCGTGTTAATTGTAAATATTTGAAAAATATGAGTCATATAGGTTTATTAACTAAGTTACATAATAATTTTGAAAAATATGAATATTATAGCATGACAAAAATAACAAGACAGTCTCATATCAAAGTAGAAAGAAATTCTGAATTATTAGAATTGATACATACAGAATATATGAATTTGAAGGGATTTTGACTCGTGGTGGAAAAAGATATTTTAAAACTTTTATCGATGACTTTTTAAAATACACTTATATTTATCTTATGAAAAATAAAAGTGATGCTTTTAAAAAACTCACCATTTTTATTAAAGAAGTAAAAAATTATTTTGATAAAAAAATTAAACGATTTAGAAGTGATAGAGGTAGAGAGTATGAATCACTTGGATTAATTAAACATATATAGTCTTTAAGAATAGTTCATGAAACTACACCACCATACTCTCCTCGATCTAATGGTGTAGCTGAATGTAAAAATAGAACTTTCATCAACTTAACCAATGTTATATTAGCTAGTTCTAGTGCACATAAAAATTTGTGGAGAGATGCAGTCTTAACTGGAAATTATGTTACGAATAGAGTTCCTCGTAAACAAAGTCTAGTTACTCCTTATGAATTGTGGAGAAAAAGAAAGTCTAACTTGAATTACATGAGAGTATGGGGTTGTTTAGCTTATGTTAGGAATGACTGATCCTAAAATTCCAAAATTAGGAATAAGGGTGACTAGATGTGTATTCATTGGATATGCACTAGCTAGTAAAGCATATAATTTTTTAGATCTAGAGAATAATGTGGTAATTAAATCACTAGATGTTACATTTCATGAAGATAAATTCCCTTTTAAATATAAAAATAGTGGGGGTGATGATAATATGTCAAAGTCTAGTGATATTACTAGTTCTTCATTGACCAAAAATATAGAACAAAAAGAATATGAACCTAGAAGGAGTAAGAGGAGTAGAGTAGAAAAAAAATTGGTTCAGATTACATTGTTTATAATGTTGAATGGGATCCAACCAATTTACAAGAAGCCTTAAAATCTCCCGATTCAGACTTATGGAGAGAAACTGTAAATGATAAATATGATTCACTCATAACAGATAAAACATAAAAATTGATAGATTTACCTCTTGGTTGTAAAACTATAGGTTGCAAATGGGTGTTAAAGAGAAAACTCAAATCTGATGGAACAATAGATAAGTATAAAGCGAGGTTAGTAGCTAAAAGTTTTAAAGAAAAAGAAAATTTAGATTTCTTTGATACGTTTTTCTCCTATCTGTAGAATTACATCCATAATATTGTTAATATATTTAGCTCCTATACATAATTTAGAAATACATCAAATGGATGTAAAAATAGTTTTTTTGAATGGTGATCTAGAGGAAGAAATTTATATGGACCGACCAGAAGGGTTTATTCAACAAGGTGATGAAAATAAAGTTTGTAAATTAACTAAATATTTATATGGTCTTGAACATGCACCCAAGCAATGGCACGAAAAATCTGATCAGTGTGTTTTAGCTAATGGGTTTAAGGCTAATGAGAGTGACAGATGTATTTACTTGTCTGAAAATAGTTAATATATTATTATTTGGTTATATGTTAATGATCTTTTGATATTTGGCACTAGCTTATATGTGATTGAGACTACCAATGCTTTACTAAACAGAAATTTTGACATGAAAGACTTGGGTCAAGCAAATGTGATTCTTGGCATGAAAATCGCAAAGAGTGTTGATAGAATTATGCTTGATCAATCTCATTACATAAACAAAAATTAAAAAAATTAAAAAAAATAACTTTTTTTTATTGTAAACCTGCTTCCACACATTTTCATTCATGCATTCATTTATTTCCAACAGAAAAAGAAAATGATGTAATTAATCAAGTAGAGTATGCAAACATAATTGATAGTCTTCGATATGTTACTAATTGTATTAGACCTGATATTGCCTTTGCGGTGGGTGTTCTTGGTAGATTTACTAGTAGACCTGATATGGATCATTGGAATGCAATATGTCATCTTATGAGATATCTAAAAGGAACTATACATGTTGGTTTATTTAATAAGAACTATCATGCTGTACTTGAAGGTTACTATAATACAGATTGGAATACCCTATCGGGTGATTCTATGTCCACTACAAGTTATGTTTTTACTTTAGGTGGTGGAGCCGTAAGTTGAAAATCAAAGAAGCAGCAAATAATGACAAAGTTAACAATGAAAGCTGAATTGATTGCGCTAGCTTTAGCTAATGAGGAAGCTGGGTGGCTTAGTGATTTATTGTTTGATATACCTTTATGGGCTAAACCAATGCCATATGTGTTAATTCATTTTGACAGCAATGCCGCAATAGATAGAGTACATAATAAATACTATAATGAAAAATTTAGATCTGTGAGAAGAAAGCATAGTACTGTGAGATCATACCTGAGTAATGGTGCGATCAATATTGATTATGTGAGATCGACTGACAATCTTGTCGATCCGTTAGCAAAAGGTCTATCTGGAGAAAAGATCTGGAGTACATAAAGGGGGATTGAACTCAAGCTCACATTTGATTAAGTTACATATGAGGATACCCAACTTAGGGATTGGAGATCCCAAGAACTAGGTTAATGGGAAAAACGAATCATAGAGTGACTTGGTTTGTGAAACATGTGATGCCCCAAAAATCGGGGGTCTTTTGTCAACCCGTTGATCAACCATCAACCCACGAAAATACTCATGGATACCGTATAACTCGATATCACACGTCATGCTCCATTTACTGGGATTCATACTTTAACAAAATTAGGGCAGAGTCTCCTTTGTACGGGGAGCTCTACTCAAAATATAACATGTGTATCATACAATCATATGACTCATCTGAGGTCCAAAATATAACATTGAACATACCGGGTCCATTTATCCATACTCATTTAACAATATTCAATTACATGACTCATCCAAGGTCCAATATACATCAATTCATACTCCTACATCATGATTTTATACATTAAACATAGTTAATTCAAGTTCAAAATTACAATTCTTTTACATACATTACATACACAAAAACTAACTTTACAAAATTTTTAAAAAAATGGACTAAAAGCCACAAGTCGGCCTTTCTTCGTCACTGGGGCCCCAAATAGGCACCGTCCAACAACGTGTATCCCCACCTGCATTATTTTTTCGTATAGGGTGAGTTATGTTCAACAGAGTATCTCCTACAGAGAATACTCTTCAACTTAGATGCATATAAAATGTGCACATGCAATGATTGTTTGAAATAAAAGTCATGTGTTTATAAAACCAAGTCATTGTTGGATGTTACATATTAAATGAGTTTTTTTATAAAAAAAAATCTTCTATTTTTGTAGGGTAACGAATTTTGGTATCACACCTCCGATTCCGTACACCATTGGACTTTTTTTGGAATTTCACTTCGAGGGAGTGTATGAACCAAGTAGCCAGGTCTTGCACTCAAAAGAGAATCTAGCCCTTCTTGCTATACCTAACACAAGTTTTTCATGCAACTCATCCAGATCTTCAATGCAACCTTCCCGAGTCCACTTATCAAACACCAAAGATGGTGTTTGATCAACCATGCACCCGCAACTACACTCATGTTTTATGCCCATGAATGTGATGTCAATATCATGTCCAAGATGCAATGAATGTCAAATGAGTAATTTAACTGTATATCAATATACCAAGGCCAATTATATCATATGCATATGATTACCTTTATCCATCACAATGACAATATATCAATCAGCATATATCAACATTTTATACTTAACAACCAAACATAAGCATGTTATTACATAATCTATGTCAATAATACACCTTATTCACAAAGGCACAATATAAACACATATCATGCCCACCAATACCAAATTCCAAGAAATTACACAAGTAACTCCATAGATTAAATCCAAGCTTGGAATTGATTAAAGTCATTTCTATACACCTAACCCTTTCTTATGGACACCGTAGGATGAAAATAAACTAAAGTAGGAGGGAACCCTACCTCTTGAAGAGTAAAATGAAGGGTACAACATTCAAGAACACCAACCACAACACTAAACTCTTGATTTTTCAAAATCTCTTCCTTGGATCTTTAGTGAAATCCTTTGTTTTTGGTACGTAAGCGTAGCCCTCATCGAAGAGATCGAATTTGATTCTTGGCTCGAGTTGATTCGAGTGACGGAGCTTTGTAGATTGTAGCGAAGTTTTCAAATCTCACTTTTTTCTCTTTTTCCTCTCCTCTCTTCCTCACATGTTCACACACTGATTTCAGAAGATATTTCTTCCAAAAAATAGATTTTTACCGATATTTATAGCCCTTGATGTTTGGTGCACGTCGCACCACACACCCCCTTGTCCAAGTTCGTCTTCGTCCGAAAACGATTAATTTTATCCCGGTTTAAGTTTAAATTATTTTTATTTAAAATTTTCTTCAATTATAAGATAATTTTATAAATTTTATTTTTGGGGACGTTTGTGAGGTCACCCGACACCCAATTGTCTCGTAAAACGTGAAAAATCTAACTATCTCAAAATTCGACGAAATTTTTTTGGGCAATTCGATTTCGCGATACGAATCAAATGGTGAAGTACGTTGCGTCTTCCGAGTCTAGAGAAATACTGTAATACCCCACATTTTTTTTTATATATGTATATAAATATGTAGTAAATAATTATTGTAAAAATGCTAATATATGTAAATATGTATGGATGAACTAAATAGATAGTAAGAGCAGAAATAAAGATGTGATTTGAGGTAATAGGTTATGTTGTAGAAGTTGGGGGTAGTCCGGAGTCAAAACACACTTTAGAGAGAAATTGGGTAAAAAAAAATTTTGGATACTGCCCTAGTATTTTGATCATAACTTTTTATTTTGACATCATTTTGATCTGAAATTTGGAAAATGGATAGTAGACTTCCAGGGATACAAAAGTGTATTTCACGAAAATTTTTCAATTCAACCTCTAAATGGGTCAAAACTACACTGGAAATTGAGGGTATTCTGTCACCCGCGTCCGGACGGGAATAGACACACGTCTGAACGCGCATAACAAGCGTCCAAATGGTAAAAACACGCGTTCAGACAGTCCAACCCAAGGGCCACGCGTCTAGGACGGTTTTTGGGTCTTTTCTCTCCCATTTGCAACTCATTTCATCCATACTATCATAGAGAGAGTCTTAGAGAGGAAGAAGGAAGGGGAGAAACAAGAAATCAAGAGAAATTTTTAAGTGGGGATGATCAAAGCTCAAGTTCTTTATACACAAAAGCTAAGGAATTAAGGTAGGAGTTTTTCTCTCATTCACTTACGTTGAGGCTAGGTTTACTTATATGTATTCTTTACACTCTAAATCTTACATGTATGCTATAGATCATTGATTCTTGATATCCTTGTGAATATTAACATGCTTTAAACAATATTAATGGTGGGTTAACCATTGCATCCTTGCTCTTGGCTAAAAACCCCAGATTTCAAGAGGGGTGAACTTTTCTCTAAACTTTTCTTAATTCTTGATTTCAAAACATTAGTGTTTTATAATATATTTGGGAAATTTTGGATAGATGCTTGTAAATTGAGATAAATGTTGAATTTGTATGCTTAGTTGGGTTGTTTGTGATGCACTTGAGTGAGAGGTTCTATGGAAGGATGCTCACCCATTCCCAAGAAGTTCCCGGTAAGGATGCTTGGGGAAGCCATGTAGTGATTAGTGAGAGGTTCCATGAAAGGATGCTCACCCATTCCCAAGAGGTTTCCGGTAAGGATGCTTAGAGAAACAATGCAGCGATTAGTGAGAGGCTCCATGGAAGGATGCTCACCCATTCCCAAGAGGTTCCCGGTATGGATGCTTGGGGAAACAATGTAGTGATTGGTGAGAGGTTCCATGTACGGATGTTCACCCATTCTCAAGACGTTCCCGGTAAGGATACTTGAGAATCAAAAGTGACCTAAATGGGGGTGGAGATTACCCCAAAGTATGCCACCTACCGAAAGAATTGTTGGAAAATTGTTTATGACTAGTAATGATTATTATTTGTATGAGGTGCTCGTTTATTCATTTAAGTAATATTTTTAAATAAATTTGAGATCCTTTTTAAATGTCACCGCTTTATTTTAAATTATGTATCTATGTTATGTTAAAAATGCGACCGACCTTTTTAAATATTTTTTTTTCTAAACCTTGTATGGGTTTGGGAGAATTGTTCTAACTTCATGCTCACCCCCTACCGCTAATATTTTTCAGATTACCCGCTAGAGGAGGGCGTCAGGGTCGAGGAGCCCGCTACTTGGGAGACTCCACTTGACGGGAATGTGGATCCCAAGGTGGACGCATAGAGCGACCTTCTTTCCTTTTGTACTAGACTAGGACATTCTTTTGGAACATTTTGTAGTCTAGCCCGTTTTGTTTATTCCGCTGCGTTACTTTAATTAATTTGTGAGATTTAATAGCTATGACTTGGGATTATTCTTTTGGGATACTATTGTAATTAATTGTGGATGACAAATGAAGTCTTGTTTCTTCATAGATTTTATTAGTGCTCTCATGATATGAATGGTTTAGAATGAAATGTCATCCAGGGTGTGTTTTGGGGTGTTACAAAGTTGGTATCAGAGCTTAGGCTTTAGGTCTTACATGGGAGCTGTAGGTTATGGATCATCACTGGAGATATAGGATTAGGGAGAAGGAAATTGTTGGTCTAGTTTTATATGAACCATATGCTTTAGACTAATGTAATAGTAGGGATATCATGTACATCAATTAAATTAAATTGAGTTGATGTGCAGGATGGACGGAGGAAGAGGACGTGGATGTGGGCGTGGTCGTGGTGGTCAAACAAATCCACCACCACCACCACCTCCCGATGCCATGAACAGCATCTATCAATGCTTGAGGGAGCTCACCACTTTGGTACAAAACCAAAATGGTAACTACAACCACAATGGTGGAGCTCATCCTCTCGCTCAAGTACCTGGCAATGGGAACGGAGACTGAAGGATGATAGCTTTTCGAGAATTCTTAAGACAACGACCACCCAACTTCCAAGGGAGCTCCAATCCTTTGGAGGCGGATAAATGGGTCCGCCGAGTGAAGAAGATCTATGATGGCATGGGAGTTGACGAGGAATTGAGAGTTGGTTTGGCAACCTACCTGTTTAAGGGGGAGGCCGACTGTTAGTGGGATGCCATAAAGAGGGGAAGAGACAACGACACCCTCACTTGGGAAGAGTTCGATCAACTGTTCAACGATAAGTATTTTTTGGAAACAGTCAGAGACCGGATGAAGGCCGATTTTCTTGCACTACGACAGGGCAGCATGTATGTGGCCGAGTATGAGAGGAGGTTTGATGAACTATCCCAGTATGCTGCGGAGTTTATTTCTATTGAGGTCAACAGGGCCAAGCGCTTCGAGCAAGGCTTGAGGCCGGTCATCCCAGGGAAGTTGGTGGCTCTCAAGATTCGGGACTACATGAATATTGTTGATAGAGCTACACTGGTGGAGAGAGATGTAGAGGATAGCTAGCGAAGACAGAACTTAACGAGAGGAGGTCTGATTAACATCCCAAATCACCCAATTAATATTCAATTGATCAAATAAACATTAAAATAATATACACGTTCATTCAATTAACTTTCAAATCTTTAAATGGACCTAATATTAATACCTAAATTCATCAAATTAGCATTTAGTTCATCAATTTATATTCAATTTTATCCAATTTATATTTAATTTATTAAATTAAAAAAAAATCAACCTTCACTTTTATCCATTTAACATTTAATTCATTAAATTAAAATAAAATTGACATTCGTATTTATCCAATTAACATTCATTTTCACCTAGTTAATATTTAACTCATTAAATTAATTCCAAATTAATCAATTTAACATTCAGTTCCATCAAATTATTTTGCTACATATTAAATTTTTAGTTGATTAAAATTTATTTTTCTACATATTAAAATTTGAGCCGATTAAAATTCATATTCGAGCTGATTAAATTTTATTTTTTTATATATTAAAATTTGAGTCAATTTTTTATTTTTACGTATTAAAATTTGAGTTGATTTGAACTCAACTTAAGCAGCTAGCGTGTAACACATATTAAAATTCGATTCAAGTTGATTGAATTTTTTTTTGTTACATCATAAATTTGTGCTAATTAAAATTAGATTCAAGTTGATTTAAATTTTAGTCGATTAAATTATATATTTTTTAATGTATCAAAATTTAGACTGATTAAAATTCAATACAAGTTGATTAAAATTTGATGAGAGCCGATTAAAAATCGAATTGAAATTTAATCGACTCAAATTTTAATAAGTAAAAAATTTAATTCTAAATCAACTCAAATTTAAATACATAAAACATAAATTTTAATTAGCTCGAATCAAGTTTCAATCAACAAGAATTTTAATAAGTTAAAAAAATATAAATTTCAATTGACTCGAATCGAATTTTAATATTTAGTTTCATCCAATTAGAATTCAATATAATCGATTTTCAATGTTAATATGATAAAAATGGTAGTCATTTAATTGATGAATTTTAATATTTATTTAATAAAATAGGTGGCCAATTTTGTGTTAATTTTATGAAATCAAAGTTTAATAAATAAAATTAAAAGTATTTTTTATTAATTTTGGTGAAATGAATTTTGTGATCTATCCCAATTATTTTATTTATTTTTTTGGAAAATATCAATATTAATATAATTTTTTGGAATATATTAAAATGATTATTTTTTTATCTCCAAAATGTTTGCAATCTATTCCAAGAACTTGGGATCTATGGCAATATTACAGTAGTTTCTCCCTAAAACTTATTGAAAAACGGTAAGTTTGGGATTGATCACAAATGTCTATGATCAATCACAAGGTCACTAGAGAGAGATTTAGAAAAATTGTCGGCAATTTACCACAATTACAGTAGATTTATCACTTTTGAGGGTCATTTTGATAATAATTATGGATAACTTTACAACTGTAGAGGTTAATTTATGACTATTCTGATTAATATTGCAATTGTTTTGGTTAATGTTAAGACAATTTTCGGTAACATTACGATGATTAAGGGTAAATTTACGATAAAAGAGGTTAAATTAAAATTATGGTGGATGAATTTACCACAATTGTGGAAACTAAGTGCAGTATGGCGAAATTATTATTATTTTTTATCTAAAAAATGTTTGCGATCTATCCCAAGAGCTTGGGATTTATCGTAAGGTTATAGTAGTCTCCCACAAAAAGGGTTTGGAATCTGTTGACCTAAAAGATTGTGATCAATCATAGAGTGAAACACTAGATCATTGTACTTCACAACAATTTTTTGTTCTAAGAAGAAAAATTGCGACCGATCCTATGTTTTCGCGATCGATCATAGCACTACATTTTTTTGTGATCTATTTCCAAACAATTTTGATCTATTGCAGAGATTTAAAATATACATTAAAATGCTACATGAATGTTTGAGATTGATCACAGGTATTCTTGACTTAATGGATAAATGTGCTAGTACATAGGTCAAGTTTTCTTTCATTTTGATTAATATTATGATAACCGTGGATAATAATACTAATTTAAAAGTATTTTTTGTTATCTCCAAAATGTTTCGATCTATCCCAACAGCTTGGGATCTATTACATGGTTGCAATAGTCTCTCCCAAAAGTGATATTCTTCATCCAAATTTAGTAACTTATTGAAAAACTTTAAGTTAAGGATTGATCACAAATCTCTAAGATGGATCACCCAATAAATATCCAATCACTAATGTTATCCGGACATATTGAACCCACAATTATTAATAGTCAATTTTATTTAATTAATATTTAATTTATTAAATTAACATTCAAATTCAACATATTTTTTACATATTAAAATTTGAGTTGATTAAAATTCATTTTTTTACATATTAAAATTTGAGTCGATTAAAATTCAGATTCGAGCTGATTAAATATTATTTTTTTAACATATTAAAATTTGAGTCAATTAAATTTTTTTCTAGGTATTAAAATTCAACTTGATTTGAGTTCAACTTGAGCTACTAGCGCCTAGTGCTGATTAAATTCAATTCGAGTCGATTAAAATTTGTATTTTTTTTACTCCTTAAAATTCGTGCTAATTAAAATTCGATTGCAATTGATTAAAATTTATTTTGTACATATTAAAATTTGAGTCGAATAAATTTTATATATTTTTTATGTATCAAAATTCAGACTATTAAAATTCAATGCAAGTTGATTAAAATTAGATGAGAGCTGATTAAAAATTAAATTGAATTTTAATTGACTAAAATTTTAATAAGTAAAATATAACTTGGTTTTCATAATGTTGTCTGTTGACCTAAAATATTGTGATCGATCATAAAGTGAAACGATAGATCATTGTACTTCATAAAAAAAAATTACACATTAAAATTTGGACCGATTAAAATTAGATTCAACCTAATTAAAATTCAATTTTTACTATTAAATTTTGAGTAGATTAAAAAAAAATTTACATATTAGATATAAATGTTTGCAATCTATCACAAGAACTTGCGATCTATCACTTATTGAAAATTGGTAAGTTTGGGATCGATCACAAACGCGTATAATCAATTGCAAGTTCACAAAAGTGAGTTTTAATGAAACCTAGACATTGGTGACTGATCACAAAATTTTTGGATAATATTAACACCATAGTGGTTAGATTTACTATTTTTAAGGATAATATGATTACCGTTGTAGTAAGAATTACCAAAATTGTGGGCAATTTACCACAATTAAGGGTAGATTTATCACATGTAAGGTTCAATTTAAACAATTAAGGATAGATTTACCACCTTTGAAGGTCAATTACAATACTTGTAACACCCCGCATTCTCTTTAATATATGTATATAGACATATAGTGATATAATTATTTTAGTGATTCATATATAAACATAATGAGGTGAGAATGAACCATATGGATGGTAATAGTAGGAATAAATACTAGGGAGGCAATTTGAGTTTTGAAGTTTAAGTTCAAAGACGTTTAAACTTAGAAAGGGTGATGAGATAAGTTTCTAAATATTTTTAGGTCAAACTAAGGTCTCCATTGAATCTGGAAGGTCGAAAATCCTTGGGAGAGGCAATATGAGGTGCCTTGGAAGCTTGGAAGTACTCCAGAATAAAAACACACTTTACGTAAATGTTGGGTAGAAAATAATTTGGACACCTCTTAGTATTTTAGCCATAACTTTTTATCCTTATATCCAATTGATCTGAAATTCTGACAGTAGATATTAGACATCAAGGGCTACAAAAGTGTATCTCATGAAAATTTTCCAATTCGACCTCAAAATGGGTTAAAACTGCCTTGAAAGTTGAAGGAAAAATCTGTCTGCTGAATAGTACCGGTACCATATGGTACCGGTACCGAGTACCGGTACCTCGATTCCAGAAGGTTTTTGGTACCGGTGCACCCGATAAAAATCTAAATGTTTAATGTCGCGATCTTGGTCCGATTTTTGGGCCTATAAATACTTTAGGTCGCCTCCTTAGTCTTCCATATACCAGTCTAAACCCTAGATAGTTTGAGAGAGAAGGGGAGAACTCAAGATCAAAGGAAAATTACAAGAGATTAAGGGTATATTCAAGAATCCAAGCCCTAGTTCTTCAAGATTCAAGGTAGGGATTTTCTTCCATTCTCTTACATTGAGATTAGGGTTATTACATATGTATTTCACTTGACTCTAAATCATATACATTGGCTATAAAATCATCATTTCTTGTCACTCTTGAATATATTTTCCTTGTTGTAAACCGTATTATGCTTGAGCAACCACTAATCCTCTTTTCTTGATTTCGAGCCTTAGTTACAAAAGAGATGTGTGATTCTCTTGATTCCTCCTTCATTATTGGTCTTCAAACATAAATATTACTTGTTCTAAGCTAGTTTATGGGTGGGTAACCACTAAATCTCATTGTATGCCTTCGAAACCCTAGTTTCTAAGGGAATTGTATTTTCTCTTGATTTCTTCATTTGTTCTTGCTATTTAAATTTGATATTCGTTTGTTATCGATTCTAACCCTTGTGATTCATACCTTTTGATTTCAAGTCTCGACATTCAATTGCTCTTGATTTCAACTCTTGAGTTCTCTTTTATTCTTGACATCAATACTTTATATTCTTTATTTTTGATTCCAAGCCTTGATGGTTCTCTTGTTCGTGGTTCCTAAACTTAAAAATCCGTTGTTAGTGAATTCAAACCTTGATTATTCCGTTATTCTTGACTTCTCCTTTGTTCATGACTTTTAAGCTTGATACGCCTTTATTTTATATTTTCAAGCTTCATATTGATTTGTAATGATTCCAAAACTTGATTACTCATGTGTTCTTGACTTCA
>JAHQCQ010047295.1:0-26487 GCA_023539305.1 Ilex asprella
TACAATAATAGGGTAAGCACAATTAAATATGTCTAAATTTTATTTCAGAAAATATATGTCCAAGATGAAGAAAAAAAATTGGGGAGGAGGGGGGGGGGAGGCATCTACCCACCCTAGCCCAAGGGTGGTTCCAGCCCAGATCAAATCACTCCAAAGATATGACTTTTATTTGAGAAGGTATTACTAACACTTTTTCCTTCTCATGTTATTTGCCAAACATTTTGCAGGATTTGTTTGCGTGAGGGGATTTGAACGAAAAACAAGAGCACCACGACCTCTAATATCCAGATTGCACTTTCCCGCAAGTAAATTGTCCAAGGCAAAAAAATGAAGAGAGATAAAAGGTGGCCATGACCAAAGAGGATTACCAGTTAAAGGTACTAACCACGATTCGGCCACCAGAGAAGAGCTCAGCAGCTAAGTGAGAAAACAGATGATTGACTGACATAGTCTTTCACATTCAGTGCTCCTCCTCTAACATGAGATGCATTTCACCTGTAATTCAGGCGGCAGAAAGAGATTTTCAATTTAGTCGGTGATATCCACAAACAAGTGGGCATTAGTCTGTACATGATTCACATTATTGTTTTTTTCATTCATGCTCAAGAAATGAACCATTGTAAAGAGGTCAGCCATTGTTACAGAAACAGAAAGGGGTTATAGAAAAATAAAGAGGTCTCAAGAGGTTCAGTCTCTACACATTCCCTGTCATATATGGAGAATTGTCAGAGATAAATGACAAGTTTCTCTAAGGTAACGCTTCTTATCATTTTTTCTGTTATTATTGCGAATAGAAAGCATCAAGGTCCACCTAATATAAATCACAAATGTTCTCAAAATCAAATTCTAGAGCCTATCTTGCTGATAGGATTTACCAACGAATGATCATGATGGTTTCTGCCAGTCCATGACTCATGCCTGTTATCCCCAATCAAGGTGCTATGTACACAAGGACCATACAACACATATATTATATGCAGTACAAATCCAATTTTTTCTTTTCAATCTTATAACAAACATCAAAAGACCATACCATGAGTCTCACACTCACACTATCCTAATTCTACCATATTACATCCTTCTGAGCAATTCAAGCTTTGACATACTAAAAAAATACTTCCCATGCGTACGAATAGTACTCAAAACTACGAGACGGGAAAAGAAGAATCAATTCCCAACACCTCATTACTCAACACAAACACTGGAAAAAGAATTAATCCCTAATAATAAACAACCATTACCATGACGTATATCCACCTCTGACATCTACTAATCATTTGGCTGATGCTCCTTAAAGTAAATAGACAGTCAACAAAATCATAGAGCATGAGGAAAATGCATAACAAAGGAGCACACTTAATTAGGTTTCATATTACCAACTCAAAATATATTGAAGTGGTCTCAGCTGTATAATGGGTAGAGAGAACAAGGCAGAGTCGGCAAAGTGATAGAATCCCTCTATTGAAAACTTGGCATTGTTATCATACACAGCGTCTAGGCATCAACATTAGTTACCACAAACCGAAAAAAGCCGCCATATAATCCTTATTCATACTTTGACTCCACCATTAGCCCCTAAGTATATCACAATCAGGAATCAAAAGGTCTTATGGATTGATGACTTAAGTATAGTCTTACAATTTCATTTTGTATCCGTTTTCAAATTTTTGGAAAAGAAGAAAGTGATATTTCCTACAAATAATAGAGGCCAGGAAAGTTATTTGAATTCATTAAATCTCTGACAACCCACGATCTGAATACATCGATTTCAAATGGGGTGGGCTCGCGATCTAGATCACCAAAATATACGATCCCAAATTATACACATAGCACAAACATAAAATGCATATTAATTAATTACGTATATAGATTTATAATTATATATTATTTTAAATAATAGAAATCGAGCACAAATGTAAGATAAACTTGGTGTTTATGGATGTTCTATGATATATAATATTGTATAGTGGTGAAAACGATCTAAATAAGAGTTGCGACCCAAAATCGTACCAACTAAATCTACCCTGTTGTACCGCGTACCTAAGAAAGTGATGTATCGCATACCCGTATCACATACTAAAGCAACACACGATCCAAGTAACATCAACCTGATTCAGCAAGCCCATTGGTAAAATTGGTAGGCCTTTCCTCTACCAGTTCAAACAAAATAAACAAGCAATTGAATTGCAAAAGGCTTGAACATGGGTAGGGTGGATGGGTTTGTTCCATGGCAAAACTTGCACTAATAACTAAATCCAGCAGTAATTACATTTCTATATTAAAAGAAGAAAAAAGGCAAAGTTATGACATAGCCTTGTGATGTGCTTTTGTATTGTAGAATGACTTTCAAGCTGCCAATCACGAGGTTGTAAAACTTACCAAAATGTAACACCAATGACAAAGAAACTGCTCCTTGCCAATAGTCTTCTCTACAAAGCATAATGCATCTGATACAGATGATCGAGACTGAATTATAAAATCTTGTAGTGTAGGAATGAACTCCTGTCCCTGGGAAGCACCTCTAATAGGTATGGGAGTTTCAGTGCAATGAACTAGTTTACGATACCAAATTCAGCTCGGCACATAAAATTAACCAATAAGATGACACATGTAATAGGATATGACATATGCTACAAGAATCATCAGCTCATTCCGTATAAACTACATCTGTATCACGCCACTTCATGAGTCTGTTATGACTAAGACAAGTGGCACATCACAAGTCAAAGACACCAAAGCACGATGATGCCACAATGTTAAAACATTTCACTAAATTAGCATTAGGCATTAAAGCATGACTTGTAGAGCAAAGCAGCGTACAGCAATGAGACACCATGCCCAACTCCTTGGAATTGTGTCAAATATTTAACAGTAGGATCATTCTCAATTATATGACTTCGTAACTTATATCTTTGCTTTTCCACTAGAAACTTGTACAGCTCGCTCTCCTCTCGGACAAACACAATCTTAAGTACATACTTTTAACAAGCCTAAGGCACCAACATTATAAGCTTAAAATTCAAAAATGTTGATGCTATAAAGAACTATAAGATTGCTATTATGGTGACAAGACTATATCAGTATAACTTGATTAAAAATATCCCCCAAAAAAAATGAAAAAGTTAAAGAAAAATACTTTTGTAAACTCTCTTAGGGTGAATTTGGTTCAAGGAATTGGCGGTTGAATTGATAGAAAGAATTGAACTTGGGCCCAACAGATCCAGGTCTCGCAAATTACAAGTTTTGAGCTTTAGTTATAAAAGAGGAGCTTAATAAGTTATGATGGATGTGATATCACCCGCAAACACAATCCACTCTCTAGGTTTTGAAGCAAAGACAAAAAAATGCTAATAACATCAATGTAACACAGACCATTACAAACACAACCACCAATGGTGCTGCTGGTCCAATGAAAATTCTGTTGTCACCACATCACTATCATCATAATTCCACCATCCAGTACCTCAAAAAAAGTACATCATCGATGACCACTATTATGACGTTCACCACCACCAAATGCTCTAGCCATCACCTCCATTATCGCAGCATGGCACCACTAATAATATCATCAATGCCATGGCCACCAACATATATCATATAACTATCACATCCACAACCTTCAACACCACAAACATAACCATTATATAGCCAATACCAGTAATGTTCCTTCAGCACAACGACCACCACACTCCTTGTCACCACTACCACTATCATAATGTCCTCCTTATTAAGACTCCGACATCAAAATCACCACATATATAATGCCAAATATCACCATTGGGCTCAATAATGTTAATATGTATTGTGAATTCAAATACAACCTTAGGCAAACAGCCGATTGAAAAAGACTCAACCATATGGTAGACCATAAGATTCCAGTTATAGGTAATCATTATATTCTTAATTTCAGAAAGCAGAAATTCACAGACCAAATCCAATTTTGTGAACCAAAGGACCCTTGTAATATTTTGAATTTTAGATAAAACTCCAACTTGAAAAACATTAGTTCTCTTAAATTTGTACAGAATGAAAGGAATTTTCTTATAACTTATAAGTTGTCATTTCCTTTCTATTCCACCATAGAATTGCTGATTCAAACTTCTCATAGAAAGCTTCACCAGGAATGAGATTGAATGCATATTCATGAAACCTTGTAAAATTCAAAGTAGTTTCTATCTGCTCACTTTTTTCCCCATTTCATGCTTCTTAACATCAAATTTAAGATGAAATCGTCAAGAATTTGCAGACTTCCAACACTACATTCCAAATTCCTCATAAGAATACATCACCACTATGTTCGATCTCTATAACACATTATGAGACATAGACCACATACTAAATTATCAGTGATACATGCATATAAGTTCCATATATAGCCTTGAGAAAAAGAACAAAAAAATTACAAGCAAAATATAAAGTTTTCCCATAGCACACAAATCAAATATCATCATAAATCTGAACAAGGGAAGCTAAATGAAACAATTTAGGAACGAAAATTGTTTGTTAGTTCGTCCTCAGTTATCAATCTCTATTAATTGCCACCGCATTTGCGAATAATAAGAAAAAAAAATTCCGACCTTTCATAAACAAATGCAAAAATATTGTTAACTGAGATTTAAGTACCAACCTGATGACAATGAAATCGATCGGATTGTTCACACGTAGATATCCACAGACAAGCTTAATATCATGGCATGTTTAGAATTACAGAATGATGAATCAATTTATCGTTGAATTCAAAAAGATACCAAAACATACAAAAAATGATCATAGAATAAGAGAAGCAACCACTAGAGGAAAATAAGGAGGTGAAGGAGGTATTATTTTTAGCCATTACTCACTCAAATATCGCAGCGCCCTACACACGTAGGCATCTACTATCTAAAAGTAATTTTGACGCAATCCGAGAATTTCAATAATGTTGGTCCACAAGTGGAACAAGGCACCACAAATGTGTATTTAGTTTTTGAATTAGTGTTCTAATATTAAATAAAACAAATTACAGCACCCTAAAATGGAATTCATTTTATATACATTTTAGTATGCATCAAATGACTTGTTATTTCCCTTAATATGACACGCATATCAAAGCGTACCTGTATTGACAGCATTCATCTTAGTTGCATTATATGTTGACCAAGGGAAATGCTTGAGGGGAACCCAAAAGAAAGACATTATCAAAGCTATCAACCATGATGAAAAATAAAAAACTAATTTATGTAAGAATTTAGTAAGATTCCTAAATCTTACAAACTTAAACATTTTGTTTGTAATCCAAACAAACTAATGCAAAACATTTAGCATTAATTTCTAAATATGTCGATCACGCCAAGTGTCATTAAAATTAGTCTTGTATTTAATGTGCATTGAAACCGTATACTAAGATTACCAACACTTATTTAAACTTAAACCAACAAAAATTTCAGCCAATTGAGCTTCTTTTTTTTCTTTTTTTTGGCTAGGCCAAATGCTAAAAACTTGACTAAGGAAGACAAATATCTGTCCGCGGTTTTTTCATATATATATTTGAACTATTTCACTACTCCTATATGATATCCATCAAAGAAATGCCAGACTATAGTCGATTACAATTCAAATAGGTTCTACAATAATACAACCAACTTTTCATTTCCATTAAATTACTTTTCAGAAACTATCCAAGGAGAATATGAAAACTCTCTTGAATTTTCCTTGTAGGGTACTAACAACATTTATTCCCTAAAATATCCATTAATTTTGTCTTATTTTTTCCAGCTAACAAATCCTTTCCTAACCATGCATTATTTGTTCAACTTAATCCCTAAGCAATACCTTTATTTAGCAATATATTTTCGTTACTTTGTCACAGGTTCTACGGACATTACTTTAATAAGGTCTTTTTTACTGATTCTAAGATTTCTGGTAATGTATCCACAACACAATTCTGATGACCCTAATGTCATGCCCTAAACAAACTAGCCTGTTTAACCATCAACCTAGCAACCCATTACATTAAGAAAACAAGGCAAGCTAACTCCACTGCCACCGAAAAAGCTAGAAATTTCTTCTAAAGTATGAGGTTTAGGAACAATAACCCAAACTATTAACTATCACCTGTGAAACACGGATCATTGAACTATGTATATTCGATATGGGATACATATATGGAAGTGTCGCATATGCAACTGGTTATGCAAAGGATATGTTTGTATACATTGTAAGCGTGTTAAAAATACAACTAATTTTGGATGTATTTGCGATCCGAGGCCGATATATTTAAGATTCATCAAGATACTCCCGGACTGATTTTGTAAAACAATGTAATCTTGACCTCAAAATGAATTATCTATTTAGTGTATTACTTTTCAGAACCTGCTCGAGGAGAATATGGAAACTTTTTAAGTTTTCCTTGTGGGTTTCTAAAAAGATTTATTTATTCCCTAATATATCCATTAATTTTGTTTAATTTTTTCTCACGAACAAACCCTTTCCTAAACCATGCATGATTTGTTCAACTTAATCATCAATCAATAAGTTAAGATTGTCGAATCATTATTAGGGTTTATGAGAAAAGGAGAAAAAGAGAAAAGGGAAATAATTTGTTATGTTGGCTATGCTACCTTACACCCTTATATTTAAATAAACTAATATTATGAGAAATTACATTATTACTTTCCATTACTAATCATAAAACAAGAACTAACACTCTCCCTCAAGCTGGAACATAAATATCAAAAATATCCAACTTGGAACAAAGATTAGTTATTGACCAAAAAAAAAAGAACAAAGATTAGTGAAAATAGATTGAGCCAATTGTTAGGTAAGGATGTCACACCGCTATTCACTAGACTTTATGTATGGTATGAAATTTCCTTTCGCATCAAGAGATCTCGAATAAAATGTAAATTCACTTTGATATGTTTAGTACTCTCATGAAACACTGAATTACTAGCAATTAAAATAATTGTTTGGCTGTCACAATGCACCTCCATAGGATAGGGCACACCGATACTCATGTCATGAAGTAAAGAATGAACCCACAATATCTCACATGCATGATGAGTCATGGCCCGATATTCAGTCTCGGCACTCGAATGTGCAAATTCATTCTTTCTTGTTGTACCACTTAATAAGATTACCCCTAATAAATGTATAGTTAGTTACCATAACTACACCTGTAACTACCCACAATCTGGGTACATCGATCTCAAATGAAGTGGATTCACGATCTATATCACCAAAATGTACGATTCCAAATTTTACACGTAAAACAAATATAAAATATATATTAGTTAACTACGTGTATATAAATTTATAATTTTATATTGTTTTAGATAATAAAAAATCGAGCACAAATGTAAAATAAATGGCAACTAACTTAATGTTTACGAATATTCTATGATATATTGCGACACAAAATACCACACCAGCTAAGCCTACCCCCATCATCGTACTACATAACTAAGAAAGTATAGTACCACGTATTCGTACCAGTACCACATACAGAAACGACCCACGATCTAAGTAACATTATAGTAACTCAAAGTATATCATCTTTTAACACGATTATCTGCCCAATCAGCATCAAAAAAGTCAACGATAGTCATGAATGATGAACGAAGATATAATAATCACTTACTCGATGCTCTTACGAATTATAGATTCCCAATGAGGCTTACGAGTAGTGTGCATGAATTGCATAACCACGCCAACAACTTAAGTAATACTAGGACGCAATGTTATTTAAGGCATAAAGCGAACCGAAACAAAACGAATCGATCTCCCGAGGGCCTAGGCGAGAAACGAAGCGAGCGCTTCATCAAAACAAAGTGAACAATATAAAAAAATAAGAAAATATTTTAGTTTAGTAATTTGATTACTCCTAAATATTCAAGTTTTAACTTTACAAATACAAAATATTAAATGCAACCAAAATAATAAAAAATCTATATATTTTAAATAGACAAGATATTAAATATTATTGCATCCTAAAAATAATCAATTGACATAATCACGCCGTTTAAATAGAAAGACACTAGCCTCTATGGATAGCAAATGTGGGTTCGACTCCCACCATGATTGATTAATATCAACGCTAAACAGAACACTCACAAATTGATTAATCAACTAGAGCAAATAGCAAATTGATTAATTAATTTGATTAACCAAACAAATTGATTAATCAGAGTATTCACCACAAAACAAAACATTCAACATCATCTAATTATAACAAGACAAATTGTCATATCAATTATCAAAATGATTTTCGAATCCTATCCATGATTAAATAAAAAATCCTCTTTTGCCTTCCAGTTCATAATTCAAAGCCTACGGTTTCTGAATCAAGTGAAGAAAAAAAATCAATTGATATAATCACGTCGTCTAAATAGAAAGTTGCTAGCCTTTATGGATAGCAAATGTGAGTTCGAATCCCACCCTGACTAATTAATATCACCACTAAATAAAGCCCTCACAAATTGGTAGATGTTAAAGGAGGAGGAGGAAGAGGAGAAAATTAAAAAAAAAATTGTTAAAAAAAAACTGTCAATTGGCATTCGCTTCTTCGCTTCGTTGTCCAGGCTCGCTTCACTTCATTTCTTAGGTGCTCGCCTAAGTTCCCTTTTCGCAACTCTCTTAGAACGTGTAACTATGAGATAAATCAACTTACCTACCAACCTCCAATAGCGCTCTACATCACCAAAAACTTCACCACTTTTAATATCTAACTTAACTCTAAAGTCCATGGGAGTATCTAGACATGCTCCAAGAATACCTGTTTCAGACAATAAATCTAATGCATACTTCCATTGGCACAAACGGATACCTTCCTTTGACTGAGTAACCTCAATTCTACGAAAATATCAAATAAGAAATAAATTTTTGATATGAAACTGCTTCCCAAAATAGATTTTGAAGTGAGCAATACCATCTAAATTATCACCACTAATAATAATGTCATCAATATACACAATAAGAATAGCAACATCTATGGAGGAACAACAAATAGAAATTGAATGGTCTAAATTAGAACATTGAAAACCATATTGAAGTATAACAGTACTAAACTTATCGTTGAAAACCATATAGTACTTTCTTCACGACACACCATTTGTCCCTTGCTAGATATAGCATAACCTCGAGGTTGTACCATGTCTACCTCTTCTTGTAGGTCTTTATGTAAAAAAAAATTCTTGATGTTTAGCTGATACAAAGGTTAATCACAACTAAGTGCAACAAAAATAAGAACTCTAATAGAGTCAAGACAACCAATAGGGAAACAAGTCTAGCAGTAATCATTGTCATACGTTTGGGGGTAGCCTTTGGCAACCAAAAAATGTCTTTAAACGTTGATTTGAACCATCAGGATGATATTCACTATGTAGATCCAACGACAGATAACAAACTACTTACCAGAAGGAAGAGTAGTAAGGTCTCATATCCATTCTCATGAAGAGCTTTCATTTCCTCATCCATAGCCAATTTTCACTCAGGAGATGTTAAAGTCTGTTTTCAAGAACTACAAACAAATACAAAAGACAAAGTCAATCCAAAATAACGAAAAGGTGATGAAAACAAAATTAGAACTGGAATGCTTGATACACTTACAAGTACCTTCCTCAACGCCATAGGCAACTTAAAAGATGATGAACTAGCTTATGGCCCAAGAGCCAAGATCTTAGAAGCATACATCAAACTAAAGTAGAATGTCACTATAAAAAGTGGTAAAGAATATGACAATTCAGATTGGTCTTTCATAAGAAATAACTAAGTCATACGAAAGAAATCATCAACACAGATTGCAAAATACTGAAAGCCAGAAATATTTTAACTCTTATAGAATCTCAAATATCTGTATAAACAACATGAAATGGACTAGACTTACGGTTTGAAGAACTAAGAAGAAAAAAACTATGATGATGCTCGCCTAATTGACAAGCCGCGCATTCTAACACAAAAAAAGAACTCAAACTATGAATAACTTGACCCAACTTTAGCAATAAGGGGTGGCTCAATCAGAAATGCCACTGAAGAGGAAACACAATAACGCTCAAAGTAGAAATAGAACCACCAGAATCTAAATAGTACTGGCATTGCTCTCATGCCCCACACCAATCACTTTCTTCATTTTAAGGTCATGAAAAACACAAGAGGATGGAGAGAATGTTGCGAAACACTACAATGACATAGGGCTTATTTGGCAGAAACTCAAAAATCCATCCTATAGATGCAAGCACTTCTCAATAGATAAGGTTGTTTGGTGTCCAACAAAATTTGGACTTATCAAAAAGTACATGTTCAAGATGCCCGTTCTAAATAAGTTATTTTTTTTGGCTTATCAAAATAGGGAGAAAATGACTTCTCACGAAGTTCATGGTTAAGTAAAGTGGTAAAATAAGAGTTCCAATATTAACCTTATTGTATCTAATTTATGTCCCATTTTGCCCCTCAATGTGTTTAAATTCACAAAAATTACCCATAGACTTTAAAATGGCAATTTGTGTCTCTACTCCAACACCGCCATTAGCAGAGCTTAGTATGATGCCACCACTGCCACTACTGTCAACAACCTCAAGCTTTTTCAAGTCACCCTAAGGTTAACACACATAATAAAGGGATTTTGGTTGAATAGATGCTATTTTTGTTCTTGCTTGAGCCCTAGCCACATCATTTATTTTTTATATGCTTTAATGTAAAAAACTGTAGAGTTGCTGAAGCTAGAAGAGAGTCATTAACTTTTGCTGCTTCTTTTTTTTGGCATCCTTTATTTTTGCATCAACAACAAGAAGGCTTCGATGCGTCATCTTTAGAGTTGCTTCCTTGGCCTCCTTCGATGCGTGATTGTGGAGTGATCAAGGTCGACGACATTGCAGGCAATGGAATCTCAAACATCGTCCACAAAATGGGTCAATTATTAGTCTATCACTAGAAAAGTAATACATAGCATAAACACTAAATTGATTATTTGCTGTCAAATGTACAACAGGAATCAATTCTCCATACCAGATCTGATCATCAACAGTTCAACCCGTGCAGAGGGAAGGAAATGGGATAGAAAGAGGGGAAAAGGAATGATGTTATAAAGGTAAATGAATTGGCGAAACTGGTCTGAAACTCCCTCAAACAAATTTGTTTCTTCTTTCCTCTCTTTACCTCTCCTTTGATTGTGGTCGGATGCATGATCTAGTTTAGATGGTTTCATCCATGAGTATGCAGGTGGAAGCATAAATGAGGAATTTACTTGATATTTTTTTATTGTTTATACAGTTTTGATTTTGATCAAATTTGATTATGACACCAGCGCATTAATTTTTAAATTATTTAAATAACTCTAATGTTAAGGGCAATATTGTTAAATAGGTATTATTTTACAATTTTCAAATATAGCCACCAACCCTCATTAAGCTATATAAGTGTATTATTTAATTCAAAAACACTTTTAGAACATAGGTCCCCCAAACATAAAATATTTTTTGAAAGTCCATTTTATAAAGTCTATTTTTGAGATTGACTTTTATTTTAAGAAGTTAAGTCAAACGCAACCTTAGTTAGTTGACTCATAGATAAGAAATTAAAGAAAAAATATATCCTATGCCTCTATATGATCTTCAGTTATAGGTCTCGTGTGCTTGCTATAGAAAGTCAATTTACGAGTCACGAATCTGAGAAGATGATAACAATCGATGGATATTCATATTTGAGTATTTGCTAACTTCTGCGCCACATTAAGGTGATAGGATTCGAACCTGTGGCCCTTTGTACCTAAAACAAATGCGCTAACCAGACTGTGCTACACCTCGTCTCACCACACTGGAGCATATAGATCCACCCGATCGATGAACACTCAAACCGAACTCACCCAAAATTACTTTTGGGCAGGTGAATGCCAGATTCCACCACAAGAAAGACGGACTAACTGAAAGAGTGCCCTTGAAATGATAGAAGAGGAAGATGAGGAGTATATTGTCCAAATTGTTGTGTTACTATTGACTGAGGAACTTGATAGGCTCTCTTCAAAATAACCATGTAGAACATCTCAACTTAGGGGTAATAACTATGTCTTAGAATTTAATTAATTGACATGAAGATAGGTGCTATAATCAATTCAGGATGGACCTTAACGTGTTTGTGTTATTTTGTGAGGAACTAAAAAGTAAAGGGAATTTGAATAGCTCTAGGTATGTGGCAGTTCAAGAACAAGTGGTTATATTCTTACTAATTATATCTCATAATGAGAAAATTCGAATAGTAGCTGAGAGGTTCCAGCATTCAGGCCATACTATCTATTTTTACTTTCATCGTGTCTTAAGGTTGTTTGCAGACTTGGTGTTCATATTATCAGACCTCCTGATTTCAATATTGTTCCACCTCAGATTCGGTACAATCCTAAGTACTATCCATTTTTTAAGGTAAGATATATTTTATTATTTGTTATGCACATGATTCATTCATATTAACGGTTTATGTGTCGTGTTAGAATTGTATCGGCGCTATACATGGTACCCATGTTGACGCGCGTGTACCGGTGGATGATCAAATACCATACCGTGGCAAAAAAACTGAACCAACACACAATGTGATGTGTACATGTTCATTCGACATGCGATTTACTTTTGCGATGAGCGATTGAGAAGGAACTCTCAATGACTCAAAAGTATTTATTGAGTCTCTTCATGACCCAAAAAATAACTTCTCAAATGCCTAGAGGAGGTATTTATTCAATTGTACCCTTATTTTTATTTATACAAATTATCATGTTCATTTACAAGTGTATTGTTTGACAGATAAGTATTATGTTGTTGACTCTGAATATAAGAACATGCCAGGTTTTTTGTCACCATATCGTGGAGAGAGATATCATTTATGTGAATATAGAGGTAGTGGTCAACGTCCAAGAACTAAGATAGAGTTATTCAATTACCGTTACTCATTTCTTCGGAATGCGATTGAACGTTGTTTTGGAGTACTGAAGGCTTAATTTTCCATTCTCAAGCAGATGCCCCTTTATCCCATAAAAAAACAAAAATACACACTAACAGCTTGTTGTACCGTGCACAAGTTCATCAAAATGCATTCTCGTCAAGATCAATTGTTTGATGAGTTCAATGATAAAAATAGAGATTATACTGGCAATTCGAGATCGACTTCACAAAACCTAATTGCAGTAGATATTAGTCCAAACCAACTTCGCCAGATAGCTCGTGTGAGAGATGAAATTGCTATTGAATTGTGGGCAAGACCGCATAGGCATTGATAGACATTATTGTTGTTGGTGTTTATGAACTATGACTTTTGTTGTTGGTGGTGCTAACTTTAGTGTGGTGTTATTGGTATTAATATAACTATGAAGTATGAGATACTTATGTAGAATGTTTGAAAATCAGTGGATATATTTGTAGTATGTTTGAAAACTATTGGATAATTAGTTATGGATTGTTGTTTTAACTTTTTAATAGTAGGGAATTATGTTAACGTATACAAACTAGTCAAAAAAAAAAAAATCAAGTGTTACATCCAAACGAGTTTTCTGTTTTTGATTTTAAATTTTTTTACAAATATAAAAACAGCCAAACACATTTTCTGTATTCATTTTTTACTAACGAAAATCTAAAACTGAAATTTGTTTTTCATTTTTTTTGAAAACCAAAATTGTAAACGTTTCCAAACGAGCCCTTAGAAAATTATTTCCCACATTCGATTGAAAAATAATTTTTTGATAAAAAAAAAAAGAAAAATAGAGCATTTATTGATGATGAAGAAGAATAAGAAGTAGAAGGAAGGTATGTCACGATTTGGTAATTGATTTTAAAGAAGAAGAAGCATGTCGATAGTGAAAGAGATGTCTTTGTGGTATGTTCACAGACACTTGAACAGGAGATACAAAGAGAGATGCAAGTTTTATATTTGGCAGTGAGCCTCTTCTAGCAAAATGATGTTGTTTTATTAGAAATAAGGTTAAAAAATAATAAAATGAATCATGCAATTCTTTTAATTCGAATCGAATCGTACGATTCTAGTGCGATTCTTGACCAAAAATGATTATATAGGTAAGATACGAATCGAATAAAGACTTAATCGAACCGAATCGTACGAATCGAATCGCAAATCGTACAATTTTGAAAACTATGCTAACAACCATTATCAACAGTACAGTTCTGATACCCCTAGTGCCATGCCCTATGCAAACTGGTATGTTTAACTATCAACATATGTAATAAATTCTTAAAGTACGAGTATAAATAATAAGTAGCCCAATCTGTTAACAATCGCCTATAAAACACAGATCTTTGAACTATTTGTATCTGATATGAGAAACGGATATGCATACACATTAAATGCAACTAGATACATAGAGGATATGGTTGGATATGTTGGAAATATGTTTGAACAACAACTAATTTTGAAAATATTTGTGATCCAATGTAAGAAGATATGAGGCCGATACATTTAGGATTTGCCAGGATAAACCAATATCAATTTTTTAACTTTTAAAGTTCTATCAAATAGACCGTTGAGGTAAAAAAGAAAATTTTGATCTCCAAATGAATTATCTATTTTGTATATTACTTATTGTACAAGATCCTCTTGTAACATTTACATGTCATTACTATCAAATTTAAGATTGATCAATCGAAAAAGTGAAAACAAGAAAGAGAATTTACTGTTTTGAAAAACAAAATTAATGCATTTGATGTTTTAGATGAGTTGTCCGCTGAAATACCTAAATAATGAAGTACATATATTCTTTTGGTGAGTTGAGATTAATGAATTTGTTTAACATATCCTACCCAGTCCATTACAATATAAAATAAGTTTGCTAATTAATTTTAACTATATATCCAAATATAATCAATATTAAGCTTCATCAAGGAAATTATCAATTTTTACAATATATAAAGTATTTAAGAAAATATACATTCATTAAAGAATCTTTCCATATTCGTATGCTACTTTTTTTTAAATTCTGACGTATCAAGGCATATCTATATCATGTACTTGTGTTCATTCTTCCTTGACTACCACAACTTGCACGTGCACAATTGCTCAACATACTTTTTCCCACAAAGGATTGCCACAACTTTTGAAATACGAAATTTTGTTGTGTGTTATTCTCTCACAACCGTATAATCGTACCATATGTATGCCTTGTCCTCTTCAATTTTCAAATTGAATGCTATGAGAGCGTAATTAAATGACACATATCATATCTCATTTAGCAGGTCATTAATTATCTTGAATAACATATCTTCAGGTTTAATTATTGAAAGATCACTGACATATCATAACTAGATATAATGTTCTAAAGTCCTATGCTAACCTATGCTAAAAAGCAAACAATGCTTGCAAGAAGTCATGAAAATATCAAATATGTGTGATACATACGCATCAAACACATCCCAATAGGCGTAAGACACTTGATGTGTGTATCAAAAAACTATCAATGTTTATCATACTCAATAAACTTAGAGCACAATTCCTTTAATTATTTATTTATTATATCTGATTCTCAAATCAATTTTCAAAAGCTTAGCAATGATGCATTTTTTCAAGCCAGAAAAAATAGTAGCTATAAAATACATCACAAGTTTTAGCCTTGATTACAATCTTAACAGCAA
Source organism: Ilex asprella (assembly GCA_023539305.1). Lineage (NCBI taxonomy): Eukaryota > Viridiplantae > Streptophyta > Magnoliopsida > Aquifoliales > Aquifoliaceae > Ilex > Ilex asprella. The sequence goes on from JAHQCQ010047295.1 coordinate 15,594, forward strand.
TCAAACTCTATGCATGTAAGGAATATGCCCCAGGACTAAGTCTAATACTTTTTTGATCGAACACTAAAGCACAATTATCATGTACAGTCAATCAAAAGATTCAAGACACAAAATAAGAAAAGCACTCAGTTCAAATCATATAATACTTAAAAACATGTGCTCACCCTTAAGCCCTTTTCCAGAGTGCAATATTTATCTACGATTTTTTCATCACTAGGTACTCAAATTAAGCATATACTGTTTAGTTGAATTACAAATTATGTTGAACCCTTGGCTTAGTTGAATTGAGTTTTGCATATTTTTCATCTTATTAACCAAAGCCAATCGTGTGCATTAGTTAAGCGGCAACATAGAAGAAGAAGTAACTAGGGTCTAAGATTGACGGATTAAATGAACTAAGATTGTCACATGCGTACCTGCTTTAGGTTTGATCGACTCCATGGATCTATAAAAGGCCATGCTTGTACACCTGTGTCGCGCGAGAGGGAGTAAATGTTGGATCTACTGCTGTTTGCGGCCTTATATTTTGAGTTTTTTGCCGCGCTTTCGCTGTCTCTCATTTCACTTCGGGTTCGAGATGGTAAGGTGGAAGGTGAAAGTAGAGTCGCAAGCAGGAGAGACCGAGCCGTGGTAGGAGTTAACTGCAAAATGACGACATAATAGCCCTGGCCGCTTAGGAAAAGCATAAATTAGGTATCGAAATTTGATCGAATACGTAGTTTTTTTTTTTTTTTGATCAAGATCGAATACGTAGTTGGAGTCTCCATAATTGTCCTGTTACTGCGTAGTCAAACAACTTTAGTTAGGTCTCGATTTATTTTTTATTGCACGACCACCAAAGAGAGAGAGAGGGGTTCGTGCACTGTTCCTTGGTTTCTTTTCTTTTTTTTTTCTTTTTTTTTCGTTTAACTGTCTTTGAAGATTAAAGGTAGGGCTGTCAATTTTTAACCTAGAACACGAACCCGACTCGAACCGAACCCGACACGAACTCGAAAAAAACACGATTAGTTAACACGGTAATAAATGGGTCAAATTCAGGTTCGACACGAATAACACGATTAATGGGTACTGTAGATAAAAAATAATTATTTAACGAGTATTATATTCTTAAATAAGAAATTTATAATTTTTTAATAATTTTTTATAATTTTTAAATAATATTATATTAGTTATTGTCAAATTAAATATTTTTTTATTAACACGAATATTGACTCAAACCCGACACGTGCCGAAATGACACGACACGAAAAAAACACAGCAAAAAATGACACGACACGAAACTGACCCGACCAGACACGTTTGACATCCCTAATTAAAGGTAAGGTATTCATGAAATAAAAAATTCTCATAAACTAGCTTCAAGGATTTTTAAGGTTAGAACTTGAAGAGCTCAAATCTAATTGGGTTAGGCCCAATAAATCGCGCATGCCCAAATCAGCTAAAAGGCAATTCAGGCCCGGTTCACCAATCCGGTCCAGTTCAAGATCCGAGGAACCCAGGAAGATAAAAGCACGTAGGAGAGAGATTATCGGGATGCATACTCACGAAGATCAATCCTACATTAATTGTACTTATTTTTTGTAACTATCCTCCCCTAAAAAATAGTGTCCTCTCCCTCACGTCACCGTCTCTCTATACCTACAAATTGTAAGCCTCTCCACAAGAGAGGACACACTTGAAATCTCACCAAAACCTCTCTACACACATAGCTTCTCTCTCTGAGATATTATACCTCTCTCAAAGCTTTCTCTCTGTTACTCTATTCATCAATAAAAAGTCACTGACTACCGCTGTTGTTTATGAGAATGGAATAGGTCACCCAGACCGAACCATTATTTATTTGTGTGTGGACTCATTATTTATTGTTTGTCATTGATTGCTTTATTTATTAATCATTAATTATTCTGCATCACACACTTGTCTGTTGATCTTGCATGAGTCCAATTTGTGTATCATTAGTTTAGCATTGTCTATAGGAAACGATTAAGTTTTCCACTACCTTGCTACTCTCTTGAAATTCATGACAATCATGCCCAGATCGATGAGTCAACAATTAGGAGACAACAACCCAACCCCCGAGATGAGGTACCACCTTCCCTTGCACCCTCAGAATCATCCGCCACGGCGACTCCCATCAACGGGCAACAGTTTTTACAGACCATGCAGCTGCTGGTAAACCAGAACTAGTAAATCATTCGGCTGACGCTTGCCTAGGGAGGTGTCGCCTCTCAGCCCGTAGGAGGATCACCACTCCCTCCAACGGGGAGAGGCGCATCATATCCTTTTTGGGCACCAAATAGCCCCCAACATGGGGGCCCTCGCCAGAATGCCCCTGGGCAACGCTAAGGTACCTCTCATCCGGCAGTTCCTCCTCAACGTGCAAGAAGCTCACATGTGTCCCTCTCCTCATGTACCTGCATAGAAAAACCAAGGAGAAAGGCAGTATGCTGATCATGGAAGCCAGTACAACAACCCGACGAAAGATGTGTCCAACCAATGGGACGAAAAGATCAAAGAGTTACAAAATCAACTTTGTGATGCCCTCAACGCCATCAAGACGTAGGCGCCTGAAACGGTGGATTACCTGGTAAGACGCACTGATACCCTATTTGTTGCAGATATAGTCAATTACCCCTTACCATCAAAGTTCAAGATATCTGTCATTGAAATCTTCGATGGTACCAAAGACCCTCTGGATTACCTTGATACCTATAAGTCTTGTGTGCAACTCCACAACGTTGTTGATAAGATCATGTGTAGAGTTTTTCCTACCACCTTGAAGGGATCTGCACGTCAATGGTTCGCAAAGATCAAATTATGCTCTATCCACTCCTTTGCAGAACTGAATAAATCTTTCGTTTCCCACTTCATCGGGGCAGGTCGACATTAGAAGCTTGTTATCCACCTGTTCACCATCAAACAGGACAGGTGATGAAAGCCTTAAGAGCTACCTCACTCGTTTCAAAGAGGAAGCTATCTAGATCGAGGAGTCAGACGATAAAGTAGACCTAGCAGCTTTTATCGCTAGTCTATGCTACTCCAACTTTATATTCTTAGTCCTCAAAAAGCCATCCTCCAGCAAACCTGAGCTGCTATCTAGAGCACAGAGGTACATGAACGCCGATGATGTCACCAAGGCCAGACGAGGTGAGTCCTCCCATAGGGGCAAGAAGAGGAAGGACAAGCGGGAAGTAGAGAACAAAAGAAATAGGATAAAGAAAATCTTTGTCAAGGGATGCCTTGGTCTCCCGCCTCTAAGAAAGTGGCAAGCCTTCACGTCACTCAATGTTCTGTGGAGCATATTCTGTTTCAAATACAAGATGATCTTACAGTACGCTGACTAGAGAAGATGAAAACGGCCCAAGCTAAAAGAGCTCGAACAAATATTGTCGCTTCCACCGCGACCACAAACATGATACTGATGACTGCTTTGATCTGAAAAAGGCAGTTCGAGGAGCTCATACAACCATTTGCGATAGTACGTTGTTAGCAGGGGACAAGCCCCGCCACCTGACCGGACCAAGATGATGGAGAACGCTAGCAACCCCTCATAGAAATTCAGACAATCTCCTGAAGGCTAGGAGGAGGCGACTCCAACTCTGTCAGGAAAGTCTTGGCCCACCTGTGGGACACCGAACACCTGAAGATTTTATCTACCATTTATTGTTTCAGTTGATTTATTTTGTTATTTATTATTTTATGAAATAAAATTTTGCGAATATTATTGTGTCCAAATTTGTATTGTTTTCATAAAGTTTGTAAACAGCTTACCAAAATCAGAACATAGGCCTAACAACAAGGTAGACAAAAAACAAAAGTGGTCATACTCACGACGATTAGTCATTGCTCCTCGAGCCACTATCATCAAGGTTCTCCCTGTCACCATCAACCCCAGATGCCTCATTGGGACGAAGCCAGAGAACTCAATATTAGGGAAAGTTGTCAAGCTCTCTCAACAACCTCTTTCCTCATCTCTATCTCAATGGAATGAGTCTCTGCCACGACAACCATTTTTCGAGCTATACGTAGCTCGACCTCAGCTCCTGCGGCTCTCTCATGGGACATCTGTAGCTATAATTCTGCTCTAGCACATATACTCTCCTTACAAGCCTCAATCACGGTAGCCATCTCCTGAGACTATACGCAGCTCGACCTCAGCTCCTACGCCCTCCCACGAGACGTCTACAGCTATGACTCTGCTCTCACACAGGTAGTCTCCTTACAAGCCTCTATCACGACAGCCCTCTCCCAAGCTATACATAGCTCGGCCTCTAGCTTTGCGGCCCTCTCACTGGACATCCACATCTATGACTCTACTCTCCCGCTGGTAGTCTCTTTACAAGCCTCTGTCACATCAGTCATCTCCCAACATTATACGTAGCTCAGTCTCAAGCTTTGCGGCCTTCCCACGGGACGTCTACAGCTCTGACTCTGTTTTCGCACAGGTAGTCTACTTACAAGCCTCTTCCACGGTAGCCATCTCCTGAGCTATATGTAGCTCAGCCTCCAGGTTTACGGCCTTCTCACGGGACGTTTGCAGCTATGAGTCTACTCCCGCGCAGGAAGTCTCCTTACAAGTCTCTTCCACGACAGCCATCTCCCAAGACTATACGTAGCTCGACCTCAGCTTTTGCGACCCTCCCACGGGATGTCTGTAATTCTGACTCTATTCTTGCACAAGTAGTCTCCTAATAAGCCTCTACCACGACAACCCTTTCCCGAGCTATGTGTAGCTCGGTCTCCAGCTTTGTGGCCCTCACATGGGACGTCCACAAGTCTGACTCTGTTCTCATGTAAATAGTCTCATTACCAACCTCCAGTTTCCCTGTCTTCTCATAGGATGCCAAAAGCTCGATTTTAGGAGGCGCGACTCTCTCATGAGCAAGCCTCAACTGCTCCTTAGCAGTTTCTCGAAGCCCGCATCTCTTTTGCCTGATCCATGGATGTCTCACCAAGTTTGATCATTCTTAAAAAGAGGCAAGGAAAAATAGTATTCATCTACAAGATTCCAAAAATTAGAACATGAAAAAAAAAAAAGAATCCCTCTATCACGGTATTGATAATGCCCTATGGACCTTGAGATCCAATCTCCCTAATATTCCCTGGAGTCACAGACTTTCAAAGTTGCTCCTTGACCGAAATCACATCGAAGTATAGGCATGAGCCACGACTAGAAGCAGGATAGCTATGCAAAGCTATAGTCCTCGTAGAAGATTGCATTGGAGTCACAACTCCTACAACGGTACAAGGGCTAGCTCTTGTACACACAAAAGTCATAGTCTGGGAAGGAGTGGGGCACCATTGAGTCTCATCTCCTGGGAAGCAATCTAGCAATCGGACCTTGACCGAGAAGCACTAGGGGTATCACCCTCTTGGAAAGAGGTGGAAACACCACCCTAGAAGCATAAAGAACCTCCACCTCCATCATCGCTCTATTAACAGGAGCTCTTGAAATCAGATACAATGTCAAAAACCACCACAGTCAAAAGTTATCATAGTTTTCCTCTCTGAAAAAAACCTAGAATGTCAATTTGTTGCCCTTGAATGCCTAATAGCTACCTACCAAAACGCAGCTTCCTACCACTGTCGATTTCATTAATTTGCACTTAAAACTCAAATTCAGAGAGATAGAAGTATTTTTTGGGAAAATTTGTTGACCAAACAACTTTCGACTTTTAGTATGTCGTAGATCTCGAAAAAATACCTGAATTCAAAGAAAAATATTCGCTTCAAACGGACAACCGAGTGCAAAGTTATAGACATTCAAAGTTTTACTGTTTTTTCATGATTTTTTGATACTCCGATGGACGCCTCATCGCATGCTCCTTTTCTCTTGGCTTTACCCAGGTTATGGAGATGTCTCCCAGCTGGCTCAAGGGCATTTCCTCCTCAACACCTTGGGCGCCGCCTGTCGCATAGGTGCCTCCTGCTCAGCGCCTTGGGCATTTCTTGCTCTATGCCACCCAACTCTCCCTCTTTTCTGATGACGCCGCCCAACTTTCTCTATCTTTCTTGACTGTACCCAGACTAGCCAGCGTCAGCGCCCAGAAAGCCCAAGCCTACTCCAATGTGGTTGAAGATGTCGTCACTTGTAGCTTCTTCGCCAGCAATACCTACACCAAGCAAGTAATCGGCCTAAGGGTTGGTACTCTAGATAAAAAAGGAGTCCAAGTGTAGCGAAGAACCTAATATAGGATTGATGCTAGATACAATGGTAGATGTGGTGTCGCCAAATAAGGAAAGAATTTTTGCATACAAGAATGGTAAGCCGAGGAAGCTATACCGTGTAGAGCAAGAGATGAAAGCTATACCGTGTAGAGCAAGAGATGAAAGCTTACTTCTGCCCTCAAAATCTTTGACACCACAAGAATTTGGGGCATGGGGGGCAAATAACGAGCCCAAATCTAACTGTTTCAGGCCCAATAAATCACGCAAGCCCAAGTCAACTAAAAGATAGTCCAGACCTAGTTCACCAATCCGACCCAGTCCAAGATCCGAGGAGTCCAGGAATAAAAGAGCACGTGAGAGAGAGATTATCGGGATGCACACTCACGAAGACCAATCCTACATTAATTATACTTACCTTTTGTAACTATCTTCTCCAAAGAAGTAATGCCCTCTCCCTCACGTCACCGTCTCTCCATAACTACAAATTGTAAGCCCTCTCCACATGAGAGAACGCACCTTGAAATCTCACCAAAACCTCTCTACACACATAGCTTTTCTCTCCTAGCTATTGTACCTCTCCTAGAGCATATATCTCCCAGAGCTTTCTTTGTTACTCTATTCATCAATAAAAAATCACCGGCCACTGTTGCCGTTTTCGAGAGTGGAGTAGGACACTCGGACCAAACCACTATACATCTATGTGCTCTCATTATTTACTGTTTTGTCATTGATTGTTTTATTTATTACCCATTAATTACTCCACATCACACACTCAACTGTTGATCTTGCACGAGTCCAATTTGTGCATCATTAGAACTTACAACGTTTGCATTTTCAACTCATCCATTTACCACTTGAACTACCCTTTGAAATTTGCACAATGTTTCAACAGCATGTAATAACATAAAGTAACCTGACTTTTAAGCGAATGAGGTGCTACTTTAGGACCCCATTTACCTAGGGCTTTATAAAACTACTTGCAACAATCCTTTAAAATATTGTACAATACCAAAAATCGAGTATTGGTTATGTAGGACGTGTAGATTAGTCGTTTTGACTGATATTTGGGAGTATACCGATTGAGTTAGCAGAGAGGGGGTTGTCTAATATTAAGAAGTGTTTTGGTTGAGTTGTTTGACATTGAAAATTGTATAAAAAAATTGATATTTTTTAGCGAAAAAAATTAGACAAATTATGTCATTGGATCAAAATAAATAAAAATTAGATCAATCTTGATCGTTATTGTTCTTCTATAAGTTGACAATTCAACTTTTTAGTTGTAATATTAGATAGATATAACTAGAGTTTTGAATGAAATGAAAATATTAAGGATGTTACATGTTAAAAAAAAAACTAAAAATAGTTTTTTAACAACATTCATGTGTATCTATTAGTGTTGTATCATGAAGTGGTGTATTGGTAACCCCTTAACACCTTTGCACAATTAAGGCATGTGGTGGCTTGCCCAATGGTGCCCCATGTCGAAGTCAAGGTGAGGGTGAATTTGGCTAAGCACTCCCATTGTACAAGATAACTCCCTAAGAACTTTGTTGCTTGCTGAACTTGGTAACAAAGTGTTGGAAATGTTAAGTGTTGGGTGCAACAGTGGTTGTTTTGTAAAGAGGGTATTATGACTCCTTGAGAATTTGATTTCTTTTGTTGTCACTTTGGTTTGCCTTCATAATGCACTTATAAGGAGGTGTTCTCCTAAGGGGTGCTGACTGGGAACTTTTATAAGTCCCCTAGCCTTTGCATGTCAAAACAAAGCACAACCCAAGAATGTTTGTTCTGGTGGAGACAAGACATGCAAAGTACGAGATCTGAGAAATATGAGGCCCGTAACTATTACAAGCTCCATCCATGGTTGAGGGAGACAACACATCATAAGCACATTGGGCTCAACGAAAAAGGCAACTCATAGTTGTATGGGCTAATTGAGGTGCATTGCATGCTTGGAAAACCAAGCCATGACGTGCATGGCTTGGCACGTTTGCAATGAAACATTAGATGTCGAACAAGTATGACAATTGCGGACTATGTGGGCCGTTTAGAGCAATTGTTGATTGACCTATGATGCGGTTACTCAAGCACAACTAATCTAGCAATGAAGGGACGTTTTGATTGGTTTAGGCAGCCTAGTGGTTTGTTGGAGAACTACCGTAGACCCTTGGGTGCGAATCTAATTGTTGCCAGCATATCCTAGCAATTTAGGATGCCAACTGCAATAGCTGATTTGGCATAAACTAGTTGGTGCCAACATTGCCTAGGCAGTTGGATTATTACTTTGTAGGTTTAAATGTTGATGCTAGGGTCTGCAATCACCCAAGAGGGAAGGGAGATATTTTTGTAAAGACCCTTGACCCAACCCCTTTGTACTTACCTCAAAAGTAAAATGTTGGGACATTGTCATTTGATCTATGTATGTCTGTTTTCTATTTGATAAATTATCTATGTGAGTACTTGAGTGGGTTTGATTGTGACTAAGTGTTGGATTTCAATGTCATCACAAGATAAAAATTTATGTGTAATTTGATCCCTACAACAGATGGCATAAGATTACAAGTTTCCAATCATGATTGATGGAACCACGATTAAATTGCATAAAAGTGTGATCTAGTTGGAAGATTTTCTGGCCTTTCCTCATGATGATTATGCAAAACCAACGTGGTTGTGCAGATGGAAGATTTGATTATGTACAACGATCATATAAATATTTTATTACGAGCATGTTTACATGTGATATGAACATGCATGATAGGTAACTACCAGAAAAATAATAATAAAAAAATAAAAAATAATATATTGATTAGGTGTGAAAGGTTAGGTATGCTTGCATGTGACATAATTTAATTATTTGATGCATGTTAGTGCATATGAGATTAAGTGGGGTGACAAGCATGTGATATTAACATATTATTACAAATATATATGTTAGTGTATACAAAAAGTGGTGTAAAAGGTTAGTGAAATAAATTAGGAGGTTACTACCAATTTCGATGTATATGTGCATATATACATATATATACATGTGTATATATCAGGACGAAGCCAATTTTTTTTTAGGGTGGGCACACTAACATGTTTTAATTTTTTTAATAGAGTGTAAAAGTTCATAAATTTATATTTATTAAATTATATTTAATACTTTTTAAATATAAAAAATTAAAAATCAATATACATAACATGAACCAAAAAAATAATAATTAAAACTTCTTATCGAGAATGCAACTAATTATTATTACTTATAATTGATTTTGGTATGTTTTTATTATTTGAAAGAGTTACAAATTAATTTTATTTACAATATTTCTTTTATATATAAAATCGCAGTAACAATTTTTCATTTATATCTTATAGCTTACTACATAACGACATACATTTTTATGCAATAACGAAATAACCCTACAATTTAAAAAAATTATAAAATAATATCAATATATTCAAAACATATTCAGACATGTCTAAAAGTTAACAATTATATTAGTTGTACCTAATTTAAGATTTAATTGATGTAGACTCAATGGTTTGTAATCATTAGATAAATAGTAGAGTTTATAAAATGTTAAGACTCACTATTATACTTAATATCGCAATGTATTAAGTCCTTAAATTATGTTTCAGTAACATTTTTTAAAAGTTAACAATCATTTACGTAGGGGTCGATTCAAATCAATATCATCATAACACAATATTAGGGTGAGCATAATTAAATATGCCTAAATTTTACTTCAAAAAATACATACTTAATATGAAGCAAAAAATAATAAATGAGGGGGGCATGTGCCCACCCTAGCCCAAGGGTGGCTCTGCCCGTGTATATATATATAAAAATTGGTGATATATTATATGTACATATTTGGTCATTCTAAATACGTAATATATGTATACTAGTTATGACTTGTACTTGAAGGCATGATAGAACATAAAATTCAAGCCTAAAAAAAATTGATCTTACTATATTAAATAATAAGTTTTCTTTCCTTCATTTCTTTGATTACATCATTTAAAATTTATTTTTAGCCATTATTTTCTTAAAAATGTTGACATAATTTTTTCAAAATACATAATTCGATAAAATATTCTCAACATGTGTATATTATCGTATATTGATAATGTCTAAAATAAAATTATGTTAAACTACAAATTATTAAATATTAAATAATTGAATATGTAATAAAAATGAGTGATGTGATAGTTTTGGGGAAAAAAATATTTAGGGGATAAAATTGAACTTAGTATATGTTTTATTATATAGATATACAAACATGCAAAGATTTTAAGGGAATATGTGGTGTATATATGCATGCAATTATGATAGGATCACTCTCCACTAAGGAAGAGTTTGTGGCTAGCATTACGAGGGAGAGGGTGGCGGCTAAGGATGGAGAAGGAGTGGATGACTTGTAAGAAATTTTAATGATTCGTACATGAAATTTAGAACACCTAATATTCAAGATTTATGTCATATACAAGATTTAGAACGTACCTGTATGAGCCATGATACTTAATCTCTTGATTGCTTTCTTGAAAGGGCAAGGTCTTCCTCTCCTTCTTCAAGATCAATAGGCGGCTATCAATGGGACAAGCCAATTTAGGGTTATAAAGTAGAGAGGGGACCTAGCATGTATTTATAATAAAATCTAATTGGCTCTCCCATTACGGGCCACAATTAGATTAAGGCCTACACTTAACCGTCTCAACCACATCAATTAAAAGATGTACATAA